>CAMKVN010000490.1:0-28095 GCA_946474995.1 Funneliformis geosporum | reverse complement strand
TTTTTATATGTTACGCAGCGATCTTATCTATCGATTTTTCGCTGATCTACTGATCCGATTTTGACGAATTTTAGCTTGTTAGAATCGCCGCACTGAGGAGAATCAGAAACCAGCATTGGTTTTTGAGTAGCCAGCCTACTGAAATTTTTTTTCTACACTCAAATTTTATTAAGTTAGAAATTTTGATGTAGATCGTTAAATTGCGCAAAATTGGTCTTAATAATCGCACTTCAAATTTTTACTGAAGATCGTCTAGGTTTGGAGGTTCAAATAAAATACAAAATAATGTTTCTAGCATTCGTGCACAGTGAGTTACAGGCATTTAAAGGCAAGCAATGCCACTTGCGTTTCTTTTGGAAGCCACTGTATAACAAGTATCTCAAAAAAAATAAACTCTGAATTAGCTAATGTAAAAACTGGAAACTTTGCGAAAAGTCAGAATAAAAAATACTAAAAATATGAAATATTTTTATAAAAAAAATGATTTTACAATCAAAAAGTAAAAGAACAAAAAAAATTATTCAAAATGCTAGATTAATAAGTCATTATTTAATTTTCTTTGATTTAATATAAAATAAAAAAAGTCATTATATTCTAACCAATTGCCTCAATACTTTATAAGTTTTTAAACTTCAACTTATATAATAAAAAATTTTTTTAATTTTTTTATATAAGATTCTTTAACTTTTGATATTATTGTAAATAAGAAATAATATTTAGTGATGCTTTCAATAGTTTATCTATTAAAATGATTAAATTATAAAAATGAATTTTTTAAATAAAAAAATTATTTAATTGATTATAAATATGAAAAAGGTTTTTATATAATATTCCAAAATGAAAAATAGTATCATCATTCTATCATCTCATCTAATACATTCCTATTCTAAATAAATCTACAAGTTTGTATTATATTTTTATAATTAAATATTCTTATATCTAAAAAAATTAATAATGAATAGAATGGTATAAATAAAATAATTAAATAAAAATTATATATAACTTTTATAGTAAACTAAAGAGCAAATATTACATTAAGGTTAAAGTTGCATAAAGCACTTTTGACTAAAGAAACTTCAAATTCAAAATGATCTCTGATCTAGATTTAAAAAACTGGTTTATTATCAATATAATTAATAAAACATTAAATAATACACTAATTTTTACTTCTATTTCAGGTTGTTTTTACCATTATTTTAGATTTATATAAACATTTAAACTTTTAGTTTGCTAAATTTTTACCAAGTGTTAATAAGTTTTGTTATTTTTATAAGCTTTAATATAGTCTTATCTTTTTCTGAATTTTACAGATTTTTTAATAAAGCTTTAATATAATTTAATCAAGTTTTACCTTTACTATTTAAATGTTTGGCTAATCCCTAGATTTCATTCAGCAACCTTAATAAATACTAATAAAGATTTATTAAAATATATATTTTCTTTATAATTTTATATAAAGTTAATAATTAGATTTAAAAGAATAATTATGAATTTCTTATATATTTATCATTTTTGCAATTTAAAAATAATATGTAAAAATTTATTTTACAAAAATTATATAGCAAAAATTTTTTAAACAAATTTGATTATCTAATTTAATCAAAGTGTTTTAAATTAGTATTATATGTATATCAATTGTATTTTATGATTATAATAAAAAATTTAGAATTAAGATTAAGATTAATATTTCACATATTGTAAAGTTTTCTAAATAGTTTGATATACTTTAATCAATACTTCTTATAAATAATTTATCTTGAATAATATGAGTTTCTTTTTTACATTCAATTTTTTTAAACTATGATTTTCCATCTTTTTTTATCAAACATAAAAACAAAAATTTATTTGTATTGAATTAAAACTTATATGATAATAAATTCTATTTTGAACAACTTTTGAAAATAAATTCTAATCAATTTCATATTATGTATTATATATTTATAATGAGTTATAACCAAAACTCTTTTAAATAAATGTTCTAGATATTTATATTATGATTTATTAACATTTACTAAAGTTCTTAGGAAAAAAAAATAAAGAAAAAATGATATTGTTTCATAGTATTTATTAACTTATATTTTCAAATTTCAGTCTATTAAAATAAAATAGAATTAGTTTTTTATGTTCTTTATTGCTTTTAGTCTCTTGTTTTACTCAATAACCTTACATTTATGAAATTTGTTATTTATAATTAATCTTAAACTAAAATTTCTACTTTCCCTATACTCCTATTATTTCTTCTTCATTTATTGAGTTTGTTTATATTTAATTCTCATATATAATACTTATTTTCATTTTATTCATAATTTACCTTATCTATTAATTTAAAATTTTATACTAATAACTTTTTAGTTAATTTAGTTACATCTTCATTAAAAGTAAAATTGGTTTAGATTCAGATTATACTTGATTCTTATGTTATCACTTTTACAATTTTATTTCCAGTTGAACTAATTGTAATTCTCATAATAATCATAATTGCTCAATAATATTGATTACTATTATTTTATTATTATCATAAAGACTTTTTTTAAAATCATAAATATATATCTTTAATATTATTTATTTAATGTTATTAATTTACTTAGTCTTAATATTTCTTTAAAATAAATGCAGAAAATTTTTTTAATGAATAAGTAAATATCTTAGTAAAAATTATTTGAATTCTTTAGCTCTTAATCACACATTGATTACTTCTTACAAATTTATTTTATACTTTAATAATTTTCTAATTGCACTTCTTATCAAATTATTTATTAAAAAAATTTTTTGTATAACAACTTTGATTTTTTTTTTAACCTTAATATTAATTTTAAATAAATTATTCCTAAAGAAATGAACAATCATTCCTGAAGAAATGATAGAAATTGCCTTATAAGGAACAATATAATTAATTATCTATAAAGGAATGATATATCATCATTCTATAAGAATAATTTTTTCATCTTTTTAAAAAATAATACATTATTATTCTGTAAAAATGTTATTTTTCATTATTCTTAAGTAATATTCTACAAAAAATCTGATTCAATCTGAATCTGATTCAGATCTAATGAATCAGATTAAATCAGATTTATTAGATTCAAATCAGATTCAGATCTGGATTTGGATTGATTCAATTCATCAGATTCAGATCAGATTTAAATTCATATTTGATTTAATGATGGATTTAGATTTAAATTCAAATCTGATTTGTTGGATTTAAAATAAAATATTTCGTTCTGAAAGTTAGAGATAGCATTTATAATTAAAAAAAAATAAAGTTTATTATTATTTTAATAATAAAATCTATACCAAAAGTTAAAGGCATACTTATTATTAAAAAATTAATTATTAATAATAAAATATTATCCCAAAAGTCAGATATAACATTTATTAATAAAAAAATTAATTTTTATAAAAATTTTATAATAAAATGCCACTCTGAAAGTCAGACATAGCATTTATTAATAAAAAATTGATTTTTATTAATTTTTATAACAAAATGCTATCCCAAAAGTCAGATGCGATATTTATTAATAAAAATTAATTTTTAATAATAAAATATTGCTTTAAAAGTCAGATGTTTATTAATAAAAAATTAATTTTTTTTATAATAATATTTTTTTAATAATATAAAAACTATTTCAAATATCAAAGAATACATTATTATTAAAAACAATAATAATATTTTTTTTTAAATATAATGTCATTCTAAATGTCAAAAGTACATTATGTTAAAAAAATAATAATTTTTTTTTGTTTTTTAAATATACTGCTTTCTAAACGTCAGAAACACATTATTGTTTAAAAAATAATAATAATATGATTTAAACAGTAAACTGTCATTCTGAATGATAAAAATATATTATTATTATACAGTAGCATTCAAAAATATTACATCACCTAACTTTTTAGCATTTTAATAGCTTATTTCCTTAAATATAAATGCTAGAATAGTAATTCATATTATTATTTTAATCTTTAAGATTTATGAAATGTGGATTATCAATCAAATAAACGTAATTATAATTTCAGTTTCAAGTAAATAGGTAATCAACATTCGCAACTAGCACTTATTAAATTTTGATTGTGAATAAAATGTTTTTCAGAATAGCTATAATAAAACTGACTATAAGGTTAATCCATCTACTTTAGAAGAATTCATATACCAAATCTCATAAAGATCGAATCACTGATTGTGAAGAAATTAACTGTTAAAGACCACTAATTTACATATAAAATTCAAAAAAAAAATTTACTATGTAAATTAATGGTATTTACTAGCTAATTTCTTCACAACCAGTGATCTAATCTTTATGAAATTTGACATATAGATTCTTCTTAAGTAAATGAATCAAATATATAAACAATTTAATTATAGCTTCTCTGAAATATTTTTATTTGCAATTGAAATTTTACTAAGTGCTAATTGCGCATGTATATTACACATTTACTCAGAATCAGCATTATTAGCAAGATCTATTGATTATGATCTGCATTTCTAGAATCTTATATATCAAATTTAGCATAGGAATTGCTATTCTAA
The DNA here is from genome assembly GCA_946474995.1 of Funneliformis geosporum. Taxonomy (NCBI): domain Eukaryota; kingdom Fungi; phylum Glomeromycota; class Glomeromycetes; order Glomerales; family Glomeraceae; genus Funneliformis; species Funneliformis geosporum. Next base: position 23,567 of record CAMKVN010000490.1, on the reverse strand, counting down.
TATTCGTATTTAGGGAGATAAATAGTTTTAACACTAAAAAATAAGATGATGTAATACTTTTGAGCGTCACTGTAATAATATTATTTTTTAAATATAAATAACATTCTGAATATTGTAGGCAGCATTAGAACTATTAAAATACCGATCTCATATCATAAGAGACTTATATTATTAAAAAACCTAAATTTTTTAATCTGTCAGATACAAATATAAATTTAAATATAGATTCAGATATAGATACAGATTTAGATATGAATATGGATTTGGATCCAGATTTATCAGATTCAGATTAAATCCTAATAAATTTGTCAAATTCAGATTCAGATTGAATTTATATTTGTCAGATTCAGATCAAATCAGATTTGAATATTTGGATTCAGATCAAATTGAATATTAACCAAATCTGATTTAATCTAATTTATGCAGAATACTATTTTTAAAAAATGATATATTTATCATTCTAAAAGAATAATATTGTTTATCATTCTAAAAAGAATGATTTTTTTATTGTTCTTAAAGAAATAATTTATCATTATTCTTTCAGAATGATATTTTATATTATTCTATTAGAATGATGTCATTATTGTTTTAAAAAAAATGATATTTTTCATTGTTCTATTAGAACGATTCATCATTATTCCAAAAAGAATGATTATTTTTTTATTATTCGTTAGAACAATACATTATTATTTTGAAAAATAATTTTTTTTTATTATTTTTTAAAAACAATATATCATTATTTTGAAAGAATAATGTTATTTTTATTGTTTTTTCGAAATGATACATTATTGTTCTAAAAAAATAATATATTTTTATTATTCTTTCAGAATGATACATTATTATTCTAAAAGAATAATATTATTTTTTATTATTCTTTTAGTATAATATATTATCATTTTAAAAGAGCAATATTTTTTTATCATTTATTTAGAATAATGTTATTTTTTATTATTTTAAAGAATGATTAAATTATTGTTCCTTTTAAAAGGTTTTTATATCATTTTAATTGGATAATATAAAATCATCAATTTGAATATTTAGGATAAGTAATAAATAATATCTAAATTTCTGATTAAATAAAATTTATAATTTACAATATAAAACTAATAAACTTTTAGAATATTCTGAATAAAATTTTTTTTTTTCTAATGAAATGATTTTAGGGCAGAAATTTAACTTTTTCTTTCTTTTTTCTTTTTTTTTTTAGGAAATTCTTATTTTAGAATTAAGGTAAGTGAATCAGAAATAACTTTTATGACATTTTCTTTTCTTATTTTTTTAGGAAATTTTTATTTTAAGAATTAAGATAAGCAAATTAGAAGTGACTTTTAGATGGTTTTTAACTCATTTTTCTTTATTTTTCTTTGTTTTTTTTTTAGAAATTTATCTTTTTAAAACTAAAGTAAGCCTTTCAAATGTGACTTTTAGATGGTTTTTAATTCTTTTCTTTATTTTTTTTTAGAAATAACAAAAGTAAACCTTTCAAAAGTGTAGTTTTTTAATTGTTTTCTTTATTTTTTTTTTACTTTTTTTAGGAATATATTAAGGTAAGTAAATTAAAGGTGGTTTTTAGTGAGTTTTTAACTGTTTTTTTTATTTTTTTTTAGAAATATATTAAGGTAAATAAATCAAAAATGATTTTAACTTTTTTTTATTTTTATTTTTATTTTTTTTTAGAAATACATTAAGATAAATAAATTAGAAGTGATTTTTTAGTAGTTTTTAAAAATTTTTCTTTATTTTTTATTTTTTTTTTTTTAAAATACATTAATATAAGCCTTTCAAAGAAGATTTTTTAATAGTTTTTAACTGTTTTCTTTTATTTTTTATTTACTTTTTTTAAAAATATATTAAGGTAAGCCTTTCAGAGATAGTTTCTATATAATTAATTATTAATATAATTTAATTATTAATAAAAAAAGTTCTGGTATTTTCTAGGTTTTCATATAATTTTCATATTTGATATATCTAATATTTCTTATATATCTGATATATATGGTATATTTAACATATTATACAGATTTAGCATATCTTATATATTTGGTAAAATTAGCAAATTTAGTAGATTTAGCAGATATAGTGTAGTAAAATTATATGATTTATTCTATTAAATGATTTTTAGTTGTTTTTTTATTATTCTTTCAATGGTTTTTCTTTTAAATTTAGAAGTTAATTTTAAATATATTAAATATAAATTATTAAATTAATAATATTTTTATAATAAATTTTTAAGTAAAATCAAAAAAAATTATATTAATTAGTAACTTTTTACATTAATTTAAGATCAAAATTTTGAAATTTTTTTAATAAAAGTATTTTTTTTATAAAAGCTAAAATTTTTAATTTTTAATTATTTTTATATTATTAAAAAAACTTTACAAAATATATAAATTTATATTTAAAACATTTATTTATATATTTAAATATTATTTATTTATAAAAAAAATTATAAATTTAAAATTGAAAATTTTGTATATATTTGATATTTAATTATTAAAAATAAAATTTTATTTAAAAATAATAGATTTATAATAAATTTTATAATTTATTTTAACTAATAATTAAAAAAAATTGTAAGCTTTTATGTAAAATTTCACATAATAATTGATTGAAAATCATGATTAAATTTGAATGAAAATCATTATTATTTAAGGGATAATAGTTAGTAAAATAAAAATAAAATTCTTTAATTTTTATTAATTACAAAATTTTAATTATAATAATTATAATAATTATAAAATAAAGTAAATTGCAAATTGCAATATTGTAAAATAATTATAAAATAATTAAAAATTATAATATTATAAAATAATTGCAAAATAATTGCAAATTATAATATTATAAAATAAGTAAAAAATTGTGAAATAATTGCAAATTGCAACTAATTGTGAAATAATTGGAATATTGCATTTATTATAATTATTATAATTATTGTGAATATTAGATTTTCAAAAATTATAATATTTATAATATTACAATTTGTAATTATTTCACAATTTATAATTATAAATACTACCTTTATTATATTATAATTGTTAAGAATTAAGAAGATTATTTTGGTTAAGATCATAAATTATTTTTAATTTATTAATTTATATATTTTATTTATTATAATTCCTTTTAGGATAAATAATTAATAAAATAATATTAAAATAAGAAAATATTAATAGATAAATTATTGATTTGAGTTTTGAATGAATTAAGCTAAATTTTAAATTAAATGAGTTGAATTAAATTAGTTAAAATATTTTGAATCAAATTTCAAGTTAAACTTAATTTGATTTGAGATAACTTAACTAAAATTAAAATTGATTAATTTTTTAAGAAAAGTGTAAAAAATTTCATTTTAATAGAATAAATATATTATTTTAAAGAATAATAAAATTTTATTTTAATAATGATAAAATATTAATTTATCAGAATTATTTTTCTATAATATTTTTATTTATTAAATATAGTTTATGTTAAATTGAAATTTAAAAGATTTTGATTCAATTTGACTTAACTTATTTATAATTCTATTTATAATTATAAAAAGTTTTTAATTTTTTATTAATATTTATATAGCTTTAATTAACAATTAATTTAATGATATTTATTTATATTTATATAGAAAAAATTTTCTTAGTTAAATTCAATGTAAATATAATAATATTTTAATGTTGTTATCTGAAAAATAGGATGTTTATTTTTAGGTAAAAGGTTGAGTTCGTTATGTTATAAATTCTTAGTTAATTTAATGAAATATCCTTGATTGCTGCTGTCATCTGTCATCAAAAATTATAAATTCATCATGACCTTTTTAAGCTGAATCACATGGCAATTCATTTAAGTATGAAGACTTAATGAATCATGATAGAGGTAACACATAAGTGATTGCATAATCATTAATACTAATTCTTTGCGTTATATTACTCCTAGATTAATTACTTCTCTAGATCGCCTTCTCTTTAATAATCCCAGCTTGTCCTATTTATACATTTTGAATTGATCTGAAATTACAGATATATTAGATCATTATTACATAAGAATTGCCTTTAATTATCTAATCATTGCACAATTATTACTATATATTTCATTGCATAGTTACTACATCATGGCTATATAAGAATAACTAATTCCCTAACTATGATTTAATATCTTTTCATAATTACTACATTTTACTCCTAATTTTTAGAAGTAACATATTGTATTACGTAACACTAATTTTATTGATCAACATTTCAATTTATGATTACATTTCTATTATGAGATCGTTTTTGCAATTATGATGAATATTAATCATGCTTTTTGTATTACATTTCTGATCATGTGATTTGCTGTGCCTTTTTTTCACTTGGGTAACAATATTAAATTAACATAAAGCTTTGAAAAATTTAATATTAATTTAATGGTAAAGTATAAAATGTTAAATTAATATTAAACAAAATAATAGATATTATTTAATTAAAATTAAATTTATAATATAAGAATATTTTTGTATTGATTTTGTAATAAATTTTGATATTAAATTAATGTAAATAATAATTTAACATGGAGTAAATATTTCAGATAAAATAATTATAATAATTAAATTTGTAATAATATTTATTTAAGCATTTTTTCTTTATTTATAAATGATATAAACATGACTTCAAAAATAAATTTTAATTTTTTATCTAAACAATTATATATACATTTTTAATAATAAATATGATTTTTTTATAATGTATTATTTTTATGATGATACATTTAAAGAGATATCTCTTTCTGATTATATTTTTAAAATATATTAACCAAAATATCAAAATATAAAATTAATTTTTGATTGGTGCTGTAATATTAATTGATATATATTTTTAAAATGATGTTTGATCTTTTTAATAATAATAAAAATACAAAAAAAAATAAATCAAAAAATTATTATAAAGATATATCAATAATTATCCAATCATATTAAATAAGTATCACGTGATATACAAAACAGTATATAAGACATTTTAATTTTTAACTCGTTTTACAAAAAAAAAAAATGTCAAATCTAGAAATTCAATTAACAAAAGCTAAACTCGAACGTTTAGAAAAAGAGGTATATTTAACAAATTCTTTTGTGCAATTTTTATACAATTTTTCAATAATATTTTGTGATTATTAGTATCAACAAGTTAATCTAGTGAATCTAGAATTATCATCAATAAGACCTAATGCTGTAAGTCTATTTTTACCATGCTTACGATATACTGCTCCTTTGTTCTTTTTCATTTATTTTTATATTTATAAAGTCGATATATCAAAAGAAAACGAATACGAACGTATTATTTTTCGTGGAAAACAAAAAAGAACTTAAAACCAGCAAAAAAAGTTGGTATTTTACATAAATTTCTTTTTTAAAAAAGCATAACCTTTAAATTCTAATTTGATTTTTTTTTATTAAAAAAAGAAGAGTTAATGGTAATTGAAAATAACAGAGAAAAACTAAAAAAAAAATTAGGACAATAAATCTAAGCCACAAGTTCACGTGAAATCAGTGTAATTCATTCACGCGAAGTATACTTTTTTGATTTTGTATAATTCTCGTACAATAAAATATGATTGGTTGTAATCACTTTCGACAGTACAGTTCACCTGATCGTACAGTTTATAAAACTTCTCTCATTAAACTTTTTGAATTCAAAATAATGGCTTGGCAAAGATCTGTAATGAAATTTTTAGTAGCTTCTCTCGGAAAGAAAATATTTGTATTAGGAATTGCCAAAGTATGTTCGTTAGCTGAATACCAAGTACAGGTATTAAATCAGGTTAAAAGCAAAACGAGCATAGAATTACTAATTTAAAGTATTTAATAATTTAGATGTATGGTATTCCACGTGTTTATCGAAGAGCGTTGGAAATAAATAAAAAAGTATTTAAGAATCCCGAAACGAGAAACATAACAGCAAATTTAGTGAAACGAGGATTTCTATTACCAAATACAATATCTGTTAGGTTAGGTATGATACCACAACGGCCTATCAAAACTTTCCCGTCATCATCGTCAGCAATTACAAATAATACTAGCAAAAGCAGCACTGTTACCACACCTTATACACCATCTAGATTGATTACACCTAATCATCCCAACCTTCCCATTGGATCCATAAAGAATCCAACCACACAAACCATGACCACCACCACACCTACACCCACACCCACATCTTCAACGGACAGCTCAGCTTCTTCCACATCTCAAAAATGAATCCTCCAAATCATTATGATCTTTGAAATTTACATTGAAATTACAAGTGATTTATTTAGAACTTCGAACGATGACATTTTTTTAGATTTATACAAAAATATCGTTTCACAAATTAGATATATATTTATTTTATTTTTAAATCAAAAAATCCTAGCCTTGTATATTTCCATTTTGGCTTTGCTATGTAATCATAAAAACCATATGATAGGATTTTTCAAAAAACAAAAAACGAAAAATCATGTAATTTGTAATCAAAAAGCCTCAATGAATCTGGTTTTATAGTGTGAAAATCTCCCAAACAAAGAAATCAAATTTTTATGTTTAAGATCTTCATTGTAGGCGATATCATATTTACTTATAAGGCGCCATAGAAATTTTTTTTACACGTATATATATATGGAAAAAAAAATATTTAAAAAAAAAAAAATATATATATATAAAATTTGTGCAAACCATGTCTTTTCGTTATGTTGCTCCACAAGCTTACCAAAAATATGGTGAGTATATATATGTATGTGGCAATTTAAAAACGGTCAAACTTTTTAAGAAATAAAATAACTTGATATATTAGGTTATACCCCCGTTCAAAATGATAAAATTATTGACATAAATGAAGAGGGGTACACTCCGACCGACGAGAGATCATCCATGGATGGGTTGGCGGCGCAGCAACCTTTTCCTAATAACGTACGTATTAAATTTTCTGCGCCTCCATTAAAATGTATGTTTGGTTTTTGTTATATTTTACACAAAAAAAAAATCCACTAATTTTTCAAATCCAATAGCAAAAAAAAAATGCCCTAAAATCTTTTTTCTTGTATTACTGATTTTAATTTTAATTCCTTTATTTGGAAAGGTAAATCAAGTAATTAAAGATCAGTTCGTTTAAAATTATTGATTAACTTAAACCCATTCGTTTTGAATTATTAGTATTTTATGATAAGAAAAGAATTCTTTGATAGTAATGTATGGAGCATGTGCAAACCCAAGGTTCCGTGGAAAGGTCCAAAAGAATTTGAAATCGATCCTAAAGAATTCAGTAACTTTGAAATGATCATAACTGGCAACGCTTCTGTAAGTAGAATAATCCGTTTTTCCCATTTTTGCGCAATAATGTTTTAACAATGGGTTAACTTAAATAGCAGGGAAATATTTATGTATCACAATCATCATCAGAGCAAAGTAATTTTTCATCATTAATAAACGTTTCGGTACAAATATTACTTAGTCATGAATCTTTACAAAATAGAGTTTCGGTGATTTCGTCATATGATTCATCAAACTGTCGTCTTCAAGTAATGACCCCTGGAAACGTTTCATTTCCAAATTGTATATCAGTAAACGTTAATATTACATTTCCCAAGAGTTTAAAAAAATTTGGAAATTTCTTTATAAACGTAATTAATCATCATATCAACGATGACAATTTGGATAATATCACTTTTAATTATATTAATTGGAAATCAATTCAATCTATAAAAGCTAAGGTAAATATTTTTTTTATATTCAAAGATTTAGTTCTATATATTATTAGCTTATGTATCTTTGTATGAATTTTATAGAGTATAAAAGCGCGTGAGATTGCCATTCAATCACTTGGAAATATATCGGGAAATTTTTATATTGACAAGACTCTCAAATTCAAAACAATTGATGCTCGAATAGATGCTATTGTTAAATCCTTTACTAATTCAACACCGGAATCCATTTGTCTCTTAACGTCAAATTCAATCATTCAAGGGTCTTATCCTTTTGCGCATTTATTTGAGGGCCATACGTCAAATGGAAAAATTTATTTAAATGTAACTGGTAAATCTCAAAGAGGAGGTAAAATCATTTTAACCACGAACAATGGAAATATTGGTGGAAGATATGATGTTAGTAGCGAATGGCATGCTTCAACAAGTAATGGTAATATTAATGTTAAATTAAGTCTTGCTAACACAACGGTTGATAAGCTGATTCGAATATCTGGAAAAACTTCAAATGGACACATCAACACTTTGGTGGTAAGTTTCGAGGTTGCAAATTTACTTTTTTTTAAAAATAGTAATAATAATTTTTCTTTTTATTTTAATTATCTAGTCTGATCTATATAAAGGTCGATTTCGTTTGCAAACATCAAATGGAAAGACTAATATTGAGGGTAATGATCATGCTATTAATTATAACGCAAATGCGAAATCATTTAAAATGGGTTATAAAGGGAATAATATGAAGAATGACATTTCATTATCGAGTTCAAATGGGAAAATTGATCTAAAATTTTTAGAATATTGATAATTTTTTTTTTTTTTAAGATTTCATTTTAGAATTTTTTATGTAAATATTATTAGATTTGCTGTCCAATCATCAATAAACGTTCAACGGAAAAACTTGGGATTTTCCTTAAAAAAATAGAAATATTTGATTATCAATCGGTTCCACATTTTCTTTGTTATGTCCTGAATTCAATCAATGTCGAAATTAAAGATACGCCTAATTATAATATAAACTAGAATCTTATTTATTCATCTAGTGACACATTAATTGCGTCATGATGATTTTAAGGGTTTCCGTGTAACACTTTTTATTTTTAAAAAAAAACAAAAAAAAAACGGATAAAACGCGAGCTAAAATTTCACTTTTCCCCAATCCTATTTTATAAAAAATATTCTTCAAAATGAAAATTGAGATTATTATTTTTGTTGCTTATTTTTTAGTGTGCGCAAATGCTTGTGCACTATACAATAGTCATAATACAAAATTGGAGGAACAACAACTTCTTGCAGAAGAATTCCCTGTTAATAATATTTTTGAGACCATCACGGATTGCAGTAATGACAATGACATCCTTATCATTGAGAATATTTTTATATCACCAGACCCACCACGTAGGGGTGAAAATGTATACATTAATGCCAGCGGTTTCTTGAAAAAAACTGTTGGATTTGGAAGTTATGTTGATTTGACCGTAAAGCTTGGTTTAATCAAGCTTTTACATCAAAAACTTGACTTATGCGAACAAGTAGAAAAAGTCGATAAAAGTTGTCCTCTTAAAGAAGGAGAACAGTATTTAGAGACTACTGTTACATTACCAAAAGAAATTCCATTTGTAAGTATCCATAATATTAATCTTCAAGCGTTCTCGATTTTTGTTTTGTTGTCATTTATTAATAATTCTTTGTTATCAAATGGGATAAAGGGTAAATATACTGTAGAAGCTTATGTTTATACGATAAATGAGGAAAGAATTACTTGCCTCAAAGCAAACGTCATGTTCAAACCATGATAATTTGGGGATAACTTTCTTTTTTATAAATCTATATATATTCATTCCATAACAAATATTTTGTACAGATTTTTAATATTCAGATTCATCAATATTTGTTTTTTCTTGAGCAATTTCAAAGTATTTTTATTTTTTATTATATATATTTTTTTCAATAGGTTAAAACAACTATAACAAGTATTTTATTTACTTCTTAATTTGTCATTTTTAATTTTTCCTAATGAAGCGATTTTCGATTATATAACTTGAACAATGGACGTTTGATATCAAATAATTTGATACCCAAGAACCCAAATTCAACCCATTTTAATTACATAAGAATGCTTAATTCCAATAAAAGATTACTTTTTTCACTCAAAAAAAAAATAAATTGTCTTTTCTACGAAATATATTACCTATTCCCATAAATTAAAAAAAAAAGATCAAATCCCCATTATGATCAACTTATTTTCAAAATAAATTTTTAAAAAAAAAAGTGAATTATAACCCCATGTCACCACACGGAAGAATTGCCGGTATAATTAGTTTATTCCTAATAGGCTAACAGATAATGACAGAATTTTGACGCGATTTTCTTTTAAGGGCTTTGATGTTTCATAATCAACAAAATAAACAAGGTATGATTAAATTCTCTAGCGAAAGTTTTTTCACGTAATCCGCACATTTTTATACATTCCCGCACTTTCGTGTAACGTCCAACATCAATGGTTGATTCATTGTCTTATTGTACAATTCATAAACAATAGTTTTTTTTTCTTTTTCAAAAGTTATAAAGAGATAAAAATTTTTTGTAAATATTACATATGATTGATCGATGTGAAAGTGAATGACCCCGACATGAGAGATTACCATTTAGGTTAACAAAACAGTAAATAGTGAAACACTGCAACGTGACCGCGTCATCTGGTTTGCGTAAGCGCTCCCCTTATTATTTGATAATATATTTTGCTTCCTAAACCTTCCTTTACGGTTCTGACCAGCAAAACACCGCGGTTAACCCCGTGTAAGTTTCTATTATAAATAATTCATCTCACTTTGCAATACTATACCGTTTTAAACTCTGATTTTTATTTTTTAATCAATCTGTGTTCCCTCATATAGCATATAACAAAAAATATTCGAAGAGAAAACTTTTTAAAATAAACATTATAAAATGTCTTCCGAGGGAAAGGGAAAACTAGTGTACGTAAAATTCTTTTTTTTTTTGATTCAACAAAAATATGTATTTTTTCAACTTGTTTAGATCATTTTCAAAATATTTCGTTTAACACCTATACTAACCAATTTTATGTTTATGATCGCTTTTAATTATTATTATCTATAACTTTTAAACCTTTTTAAAAACTGTTTCGTTTGATCTGAAATCTGTTTTCTTTCTTTCAACCTAACTTACAAAACCTCACTTTCTATAATAAATTCTGGTGTAAAGTGATAACGCTGCTATTAACCCACCTAATCCAGACCCAAACCATGACCCCGCAACAGCTATACTTCGAAAAAAGCCAGCACCTAATAAATTAATTGTTGATGATGCTACAAACGATGATAACTCCGTAATGTCGCTTTCCACGGCTACCATGGAAAAACTACAGCTTTTCCGTGGTGATACCGTTTTGATCAAAGGAAAAAAAAGACGTGATACTGTATTAATCGTTTTGGCAGACGATTCATGTGATGACACAAAAGTGAAAATTAATAAAGGTAAAGAATTAATGCTAAAATTATTTTAAAACTAACAAACGTGTTATAATTTCAATAAAAACTATAACTCTTTTTCCGTTTGCTAGTTGTAAGAAATAATCTTCGTGTACGACTCGGCGATGTGGTCGCAATTCATCCTTGCACCGAAATAAAGTATGGAAAACGTATTCACGTATTGCCGATTGATGATACAGTTGAGGGTGTAACAGGTAATTTATTCGATGTATACCTAAAACCATATTTCTTGGAAGCATATCGACCTGTGAGAAAGGGAGATTTGTTTTTGGTTAGAGGAGGTATGAGAGCTGTGGAATTCAAAGTTGTAGAAACAGATCCACCAGATTATTGTATCGTAAGTAATAATAATGATGTGTTTACAGTAGGTAGATTATTTACACGATGACTTACACAAATCTTTTATTTAGGTTGCACAAGACACAGTAATACATTGTGAAGGTGATGCGATCAAACGAGAAGACGAAGAGGCCACTCTCAATGATGTTGGTTATGATGATATTGGAGGATGCCGAAAACAAATGGCACAAATTCGTGAACTTGTCGAGCTTCCACTGCGACATCCGCAACTTTTCAAATCTATTGGTATTAAACCACCACGGGGTATCCTAATGTATGGTCCTCCTGGCACGGGTAAAACTTTGATTGCACGTGCAGTGGCCAACGAAACTGGTGCCTTCTTCTTCTTGATTAATGGCCCCGAAATCATGTCAAAGATGGCTGGTGAATCTGAAAGCAATTTAAGAAAGGCCTTTGAAGAAGCAGAAAAGAACAGCCCCGCTATTATTTTTATTGATGAAATCGATGCCATCGCACCTAAGCGTGAAAAGGTATGATTTATTATTGCTCGCAAATTATAATTCCTTCCTTTTAAAAAAATAAAAAAATGATTATTTATTTATTTATTTATTTAAAATTTTTAATAAAAGACCAATGGTGAAGTAGAGCGACGTGTTGTATCTCAACTTCTTACACTCATGGATGGCATGAAAGCACGATCAAATATTGTAGTTATGGCGGCCACAAATCGTCCCAACAGTATTGACCCTGCCCTTCGACGTTTCGGTCGTTTCGATCGTGAAATCGATATCGGTATTCCCGATCCTACCGGACGTTTGGAAATTTTACGTATTCATACAAAGAATATGAAATTGGATGACGACGTTGATTTAGAACAGGTTAGTGATATTCATTTTTTTTTTCCGAACCATAAGAATATTTTTTATGATTGCTAATATTATATCTCATTTTGTTGCCAAATAGATTGCTTCAGAAACTCACGGTTATGTAGGTTCCGATGTAGCTTCGCTTTGTTCAGAGGCTGCTATGCAACAAATTCGTGAGAAGATGGATTTAATCGATTTGGAAGATGAGACAATCGACGCCGAAGTTTTAGATTCATTGGCTGTCACCATGGACAACTTCAGAGTATGTATAACAAATAGATAATAACAAAAGTGAATGAACTACAGTCTTTCTATATGGCTAACTTTTTTTTTATTAAAAAAATATCACCTTTAGTATGCTTTGGGAGTATCTAATCCATCTGCATTGCGTGAAACTGTTGTTGAAGTCCCAACCGTCACATGGACTGATATCGGTGGGCTTGAAAAAGTTAAATTGGAGCTTCAGGAAACCGTACAATATCCTGTAGAGCATCCTGAAAAATTCTTGAAATTTGGTATGTCTCCATCGAAGGGTGTGTTGTTCTATGGCCCTCCCGGTTGTGGTAAAACTTTGTTAGCCAAAGCAATTGCCAATGAATGTCAAGCTAATTTCATCAGTATCAAGGTAATAATCAAGCGCTTTTGTTTAAATTTATTCTCATTATGTGTATACTTAAAAAAAAAAAATTTTTGGAAAAAATGTCCGTTCCTAGGGTCCTGAATTATTGACTATGTGGTTCGGTGAGTCCGAGGCGAATGTTCGTGATGTTTTTGACAAGGCACGCGCGGCGGCACCTTGTGTGATGTTCTTTGATGAATTGGACTCAATTGCAAAGGCACGTGGTGGTTCTCTTGGTGACGGTGGCGGTGCCGGTGATCGTGTTCTTAATCAAATTCTTACCGAAATGGACGGTATGAACGCCAAGAAAAATGTATTCGTCATTGGTGCCACAAATCGTCCAGATCAAATCGATCCTGCTTTGCTTCGTCCTGGTCGTCTAGATCAATTGATCTACATACCTTTACCTGATGAAACTTCAAGGTTTTCAATTCTAAGAGCTACCTTACGAAAATCACCCGTTTCAGAGGCCGTTGATTTGAATTTCTTAGCTAAATCGACACACGGGTTCTCTGGTGCTGATTTAACAGAAATCTGTCAGCGTGCATGTAAATTAGCCATCAGAGAAAGTATTGAAAAGGAATTGGCTCGTGACAGAGAACTTAAAGAAAAACAGGAATCCGGAATGGAAGAGGACACTGAAAAAGAGGACATTGAAGAAGAAGACCCAGTTCCACAAATCACAAGGTTCAATATTTTGTATTTGAAATAAAAAAATAATTTTCTTTTGTATTAAAAGATTTACTAATGATTGATTTTATTATAATAATCTAGAGATCATTTTGAAGAGGCTATGCGATATGCACGTCGTTCAGTATCTGATAATGACATTCGAAAGTATGAAATGTTTGCACAAAATCTTCAACAATCTCGTGGGTTCGGACCAAACTTTAAATTCCCTGAAGGTGGTGTTGGTGGAAGTTCTGGGGGAGGAGAAGCTAACGCTTTAATGGATACCACAAATGCTGGTGGTTTTCAGGAGGGAGGCGATGGCGAGGATGATTTGTACTCTTAATGGTTGGTTAGAATGCAAAATTGATATTTTTATTTTTACTTTTTAATTAAATAAAATCACGATAGAGCTCACATATTACATATATATATATTGAATAATATTAGTTTCAAGACTTTTGTTGAAATAATGTTTGCATTGGTTAAATACCGAAAAAGAAAAAACAAAAAAAAAAAAGAAAATGATATCATTTGAGTATTTAACTTGGCTGATCAAAAAAAAGAAAAAAACAAAAAAAAACAAAAAATATTTGATTTTATAGTATGGCATGCATTACCTTCTGAATTTATTTCACAAAATTCTGTAGTAATTAATGTATTAAATGAGAAATAAATCAAAACTGGTATAACAAAAATACTTTTTTTTTTTTTTTTTTTAATTATTATATTATTATTATTTGAAATAATTGTACAACAGATAATCTTTTAAATTTTTTTTTTTTTTTTTTTTTTGACAATTATAGAGAAACAACTCAAATAACTTCTTTTAACTTGGCAACTTTTTATACATTTGAAAATTTTTTTTTTTTTTTTTTTACATAAATGGGCCTACATATTTTACAAAGAGGATTCAAATATATGTTGTATATATTGGAAACTTATTACTTGTGAGTCTTGGTGGTAATAACTTTTATCATCTCTCTTCCAATTTTGTTACTTTCATCAAACCTAATAATTGAATTTAATAATAATACATAATATTACACATAATTATCCTCATTAGTGTTACCAACATAACAACAAACTAATAAACTCGTTTCTTCTTCACTATACCTCGACTCGAAGAATTTTGCAGTATCTTCAAATCTTTTTTGATAAGCGTGCATATTCCCAATATTAACACATTCCGCCCATCCTTTTGACGCGCTATAAAATTCCATATCATCCGCTCTAATATCTTTACTGTATAATGCTGAATGAATCGCTTCTTCCAACATTTCCGCATTACGGAATAAATATTCCGTAATACCACTATTGAAAAAAGAAAATTGAATTAGGATGATATATAGATAGATATATTCAAATACATATCAAAATCAAGGTAAAAAAAGTACTTACGTCCAAAGTCGAAATAACGGAGTTTGACAAACCATATGCTCATAAGGATTAATCCCTAATGTATACCAACAGTCCACCTAAAAAAAAAAAAAAAAAAAAAGGTGAATTGAAATGAAATGAACATAGAAAATTATTAATTATCATTATTAATTAAACACACCATGGCCAACAATGATAGATGTGAATTTGGTTTTCTTTTATCTTTCGGAACAATAGATAAAGAATATTTATCCAAAAGAGTATCCGATAATAGAATAGGCTCACGTGAATCAGAACATTCACCAAAAACAAATTCTCCCGCCTTTAGGTTCATCATAATCACGTAACATTTGGTAACGTTATTAAACCTAACTAAATAAATGAAATAATAATAAAATAAAATAAAAAAAAACTAATTGTGGGGATTGATTTTACCTTTTTAACTCGCGATTTAAATTCTTTCTCTTTCTCTTGAATCATTAATTTAAATAAATCGGAAACGGATTGAGCGTATTGTTGAATTTGTGTCTTAGCACTTGGATTCATAATTGCCAAACCTTATTTTATTTTTAAATAAATAAGGGGGTTTTTTTTTTGGTTTAAGAATCGAGCAAGTTGCATATAATCTGATTAAGAACACAACTTTACCAGCATAGACGTGCCATTTATTTGAATAAATACGTAACGCCATATGAACTTTGACATTTTCTATTCCACCCACGTATTGTGGAGTTTCCCACTAAAAAGGGAAAAAAAAAAAATTTTTAAAAAAAGGCGGAATTTCAAAATTGGGATCTTAACGCGCATGAATAAATAAACATTATACTGGAAATTGTCGTTGAGTTTTCCACGCGGTTCCCATGCTAAAAGAGAGAGTTAATAAAATAAGTTGGGATTGAAAATAAAATTTATTAAATCAAATGCTCGAATGACATACCTTAAAAATGCGACGTGAGTTACTGCTTGAGTATCTGCAGTAATCCGATCATGTTCTTTATACGATAATTTTACGACTTCAGAATCCATGCAGGATAATATGCGTAAGGCGATTTCAAACTTCTCTTTGGAGGCTCTATGTTGAATCATCACCTACATACAATAAGGGATGGATTATTTCCTTGACAATTAAAGAAATGAAAAAAAAACCAATCCTCTCTTATTAACCATCCTTATGATACTTACCAATGGCTGACCTTCTGAGTCCACAGTTGGGCCATGAAGCGAATGACATGAGACGATATGAACATCATCGGGAAGATGTTTCTCGAAGGCGCGAATTTCAGGTTCTTTGACTGATGTCTAAATAACCGGAAACCACAAATTTCAAACCAAGAAAAAGATTTTTACGTATATTATCGATGAACTTTAATTTATCTAACCTGACCGGCCACAATTGCACCAAGTTTCGTGGCTACAATTGGCAAAATCAACATATGTATATATATATATATAAAATAAATGCGAAACATTTCATTATCACCAAAAGTTTAACTTACATGGACCATATTCCGCCACGACCCTATCAATATTTTCCGCTTCGACGGAATAAATTATAAAGTCACTTCGTCTAGACACTGCATGACCATCTCGACAAACATTCATTCCACAATCTAATGATTTAAATAAAATTTTACAACCACTTTTTTAAACAACGAAAAGAAAAGAAATTAATTGAAAGATATTCGAAGTTTATTATTAACCTTTAAATAATTCTTTAAATTTTTCATACTGGTTAGGTTGGTCACATATATTCACTCTAATCAAATTGATATATGCATATATGCGTGTCAGGTTATTATTTTAATATACATGATGATAAAATGTCCTTTATCCTTTAGAGAAATAAGCGGAGTTTTCGTACTTTTTCCAACCAGCTGCTACAATTCTATTTGCGTACAACTGACCCATATCACCCAGACCTATTAACCCAATTTCCAACGATTCTTTTTCAATATCGTAAGAAACCATGATATGTGAGACGGGAGAAAAAAATATTCTATAACCTCACAGCCCTCATACTTGAGGCTTTTAAAATAATAATCCCCGATAATCTAAAAAAAAAAATCCGTTTATCGTGGATTCATTGTCCGTCATACAAGTTTAAACAATTTTTTCTTAATTTAGAAATATGATCGTTGCTTCATATGAAATCATTTATAATTTGAAATATAAAATATTAAATATATATTATTAAGATCATTAATTTTTATTGATGTTTCGTCCAGAAATTCCAATTAAAAAAAACAAAACATAATATAACCCAGTTACTTCATTTTTTAAAAAACACAAAAACAATTTACACGCACACATATATTAGAGAAGGTTAAAATAATAATATCATCAAGGTTTTTTTTTTTTAAAAAAAAAATAAACAAAAAAAAATAAAATAAATATTTGCTTTAAATAATAGTTATTTGATAATATGAAAGATGTTTAAAAGGGAAGGAAAAATTATTTTACAAGAATTTAAAAGTAATAGAATAATGTAGAAAGGGAGAAGAAATAAAGTTGTTCGGATTTCAAAGTTTGAGGCAGGGAACCTAATTTACAAAATCCATTCTAATCATTAAAATATTATAAAAAGAAAAAGAACCCAATAAAAATTGGGATGAATACTAAGACTCAATTTTTTATGTCAAACGAAAAAAGCGTTATCTTTACAATGCTCTATCCAGTAAGCAATTTTTAAAAAATAAAAATAGATTAAAAAGGGGTTATTTTTTTTGTATTTTCATTATTAATGAATGCGTTGAATTATAATAAGAATAATTATGATTTTCGTAAAGTAAAAGATCTGTTGGAGAAGTTTCGTAACTCGTCGTATTGTGAGTTGGATGTAACATTGGTGAAGAACTTGGAGATGATTCCGGCGAATGGTTCGGAGAATAGAAAGGATATTGATATGGTTTTCGCGAAGAACATCTTGGAAAGTCATAACAACATTTTTCATTTAAAGTAGATAATTTGTCTTTTTTCCGGCATGCTTCACTACAATATAAATTTTCAACAGCAAACGTGTGTTTATCGCACACAGGACACCAAGAAAGATCCATGTTTTTTAATAGAAAAGTACTTTTAGGATATTTAAAGAAAGATTATTTAAAAATGAAGATTTAGTTATTATTTTGGGTTATATTAATATAAAGTATATATCATTACGCTTTTCCGTTTTGGACGGTAAAAAATTTAAATTTTAGTTTTCGATCATTATAGGTTTTTTTTTGTTTGGATGAGGCTGAGATGAGGCAATTTTTTTCCTTTGATTTTTAACCACAATTTATATATTTTTCGTCGAAGTAAATTAATATGTTTAAATTTGGTAATTCATTTAACAGTTCCGATCTTTACTTCTTCAAATTTCATTTTATCATAAGTGTCATATGTTTCTAAAATCCAGTTAGGCCATAACATATGTTAAAGGTTTCTGAAGTTATTCCCAGACGAACGCTTTGACACATGTGAGATTTATTTTTCCAGGGAAATATTCTTCAATGTAAAATTTTCAAAGATCTTTTTTTTATAAGGAAACTACCATAAAGCCAGGTTTAGACTTCAATATTGTATTTTAAAATGAGACCAATTTATCGTTATTCACCGAACCATAAACTCCTAAATTTGGGAATATGGTTTGTGGGTAAAAATGATTCACTACAAACAATTGATTTTTTTTTTTTTATGCAATTGATGTAATTTTATGCAAATGATCGAAATGTAATTCATTTTTATAGTCATATTTCAAAAGCATAATAATAATAATAATAAAATAGTTATAAAGAATGTTAGACAATACTTATAAATATGGCTATTATAAGAAATATTATAAAAAATTTAGTTGTTATAAAATTGTAAACAATAAAAATAAACCTACTACTAATTATTATATCATTAATTTTTAAATAATTTCATATATGTTCTCATATAGCATGCATAATAATTCCCCGATCTGTAAAGATTAATTATCCCTCAAAAATTCTTTTTTTTGTATGAGGAACTAAGCTTAGCTGATCAACCACAAGGGTCGCACAAAATGATCGTAATAAAAATCCGAGATTTTCAATACATCTCCTGTAAGAAAATTCCAAAAAAGATGGTTAATAATATTACAGTAAAATATGCGTTCATTGGTATAATTTTTGCATTCATGTTTTATGCATTTAGCATAAACCATCAATTAATCATATCAAATATCAAATTAATTTATAAACCAACGTTTTATCACGGGGAACACATCCATAAAAATTATTTTGAAGGGTGGTATTATAAAACAGTTATTACAAATGAATCTCTTATAATTATACCAGGGATTTATAAATCAGCTTTGCCCTACGATGGAAAATCTCATGCTTTTGTTATGGTGATTCGTGACGGTTATGAATGTTTATATTATCGATATAATATTAGCGAATTTAATTCAAAAGGTACAGATTCAAGTAAATTTATGATTAGGATTGGACAAAATAAATTTAGCGAAAATGAAGTGGTTTTAAGTCTTCCTGCAATCAGATTAATTCAATCAACAGATATCGAATACGATGAATATACCGACCTTTTAGTTAAAGATTGGAGTAGAATTATGGGAAAAGGATCAGAATCAAAATCAAAAATTCCTTCCTTGAAATCATCATTTACAAGACCTCCTTTTATTCCATATTCGGTTCGTGGATATATTTCTTTCAATGATATAACTCCGTACCCTTTCACTTATACTCATCCAAATGTGATGGGTATTTTTGCCTATATTCCTTTCTTGGAATGTAATCATGGAATCATAAGCATGTCTCATCGATCTTCTGGTATGGTCGAATTTATTAATATGGAAAATAATGGAATTATAGAAAATAGAATGGATTTGGAAAGTGGTTTTGGTTATATTGAAAAAGATTGGGGTGTAAATTTTCCGGAATCCTGGATTTGGTCTCAATCAAATAAATTTATCAATGAGAAAGAAGAAAAGAGTTCTTCAATATTAATTTCTATTGCGGATATTCCATTAGTATCATCCGATAATCCTTTACTTAAAATTCCTTATCTGAAGGATTTCTTACATTTTCCCGGTCGGATAATAATCTTTTATCATGCAAAATCAAACATTACTTATAACTTCAGTACTTATAATTTGTTTTCTAAAGTTATCGATTTAGTAATTAATATGGATGAAAATAATCCTTCCATGCAGTATGTGCAAGATGTCAAATTACATGTTATGGATATTTCAAATGGATTAAATTTGGAGATTAATATTAAACGTAAATTTGGAAATGGTATTCCTTTACGTAGTCCTAGTAAACAATTTGGCAAAATGGCTTTAATGATTGAAGAAAGTTTGGATGCTGAATTACATGTTAAATTATGGAGATCTGGTAAAGTTTCTCAGGAAGAGGAAGTTATATTTAATGACCATTCTATCGTTAGTGGTTTAGAAATTGTTGGTAATGTATGGTGGATTGTTAGTAAACTTTCTGCCGGTAAAGTTTAATTATTAAAAATTTTCTATTTGGAAGGACTGTATCTAGATTTGTTCTTTATTCCGTTTGATTCACGTTCACAAATATATATATATATATATATAAATAACCCTGAAGAATTCTAGAATTATATAATATTTTTTTTTTTTTAATGATTTTATAAAAAATGAGAATTTGCAAATTAATAATATATTTGTGCAAACATGAAGAACCCTTTAATCCATGAATAAATGTGTAAAATTATTCAAAGTCATGAGAAATTTAAACTTTCTTTTAAAATATTTTTTTTGGGTTAAGATGACACTTAATGTCAATCTTAATTAAATATTATCTAGATTACTTTTCTTTCTTGGTAGCTTTTGTCTTTTTAGTTCCACGGAATTTCTTGGCACGATTCTTTCGCTCTTTGCGTTGTTTGCGAGCAGTCTTCTCAGCCTCTGCAATGCGATGCTAAAAAAAAAAAATTTTTTTTTTTAAAATAAAAATTTAATTGATGGAAATTGATAGATTTAAATAAAATCAATCAATCAATTAATTAATTACCCTAACAAGTCGATATTTTGGTTCGAATTTTTTCGCCATTTCAAGAGTATCATAAATTAAACCGAAACCAGTTGAACGACCACCACCAAAAGCGGTACGAAAACCAAACACAAAAACAAATTCTTTGTCAGTTTTATACATTTTGGCCAATTTCTCGCGTATTTCGACTTTTGATGCGTTCGCACGACCAGGGTGAATAACATCTACCACAAATTGCTTTCTATGCATTAGCCGGTTACTAAGAAATTTGCGTGTCCTTATGGTAGCTGTTGCTGCATCAGCCTAAAGTGTATTAAAATATTATTATTAATCCTTTTAAAACAACATAATAGAATATTTATCATTCTTCCATATCTATATCAAAATGTATCTCATCCATATAGATAAATTTTAATCGATACGCACCATTTTGATGACAAAGGTAGAAGTTTAACTTTTGTTCGAAGTAAACTTTGACAGAGATCCGATAAAAAAAAAAAAAAAATTTTTTTTTTTGTTCTATTTTATTAAGATGACGTTTCTCTAATCCAAATCACTTGTGTTACTTACAATCACGTGATAATATATAAATTTATTAGCGCATTAATAATAATTTCTAGTATTAAAAACTAAAATTTTTAAAAATTAGTTTGAAATTTTAAAGTTTACCATTATCAATAAGCAAATGTTTGGTCAACTGGTCGGTCAAAATAAGTCAAAAACGGTCAATCAGAAACTTTTGACTGACCGATATCAGTCATGGTCATGACCGGTCATGACCAGTCATAAAAAAAATGATAATTTTAATATTTGTTCTTTTTATGCAAATTTATAATATAAAGTTAATTTTAATTATAAAACTCTTCTATTTATATAATATATTTTGATTTAATATTAATATTAATAAAAAACTTCTTTATAATCTATTATACGAATTTATATATATATATATATACTGTACAATATTTTTAATCTCTAAAAAGAGATCAACTATACTTTTTAATTTGATTTAAAATTTGAACTTAAATATAAATGCTTAAATAGTCAAACTTATTTTAATTCTTCTAATTATAATATTTTGATAATATTATAATAATATTATAACTATATAATTACAATATAATTAAGAATATTATTAATAATATTTTTACTATTTTTTTATTTTTTTATTATTAATTACAATATAAAAATATTTGTATAAAATAATAAATTAAATATTATTATTGAAATATACTTCTATTCTTATGCAACTTATTTGAACTGAAATCAACATTTATTAGATTTATATATAGTTATTTTGCAGTAAAAAAATACAAACTTTAAAAAATATTTTTTAGGTTTATGTTAAATCTGTATTTGTTTTATTAAAAAAATCATATTAGCATATAAAATAAATTTTTGGTTATTTTTGTAATTCGTGCCTTTCTAACTGCAAAGCATTTATATACACATATTCCTATACGTTTAAATTAGATAATTAATTTATTTGTGCAATAAATTAATATAAATTTGACAGTTTAATACTACCTTTACAAAATTATATTTAATATATATATTAGTTATATAATAATCTTACTAATTTTATAATATAAAGTTTTAATGAAAAATATATAATAAATATAATATACAAAGGAAATTTCTATTTGTATACAGGGTGTTTAAATTTAAAGTGATACAGAAAGGATTTTAAAAAGAAATTTAAACTTATTTTAATAATTAAAAAATTGAATATAATGATAATATTTAAAAAAATTTAATCTTTAAAACTAATAATTTTTTTAAAATTAATTAGGACTAATTAAGACCAATTAGGACTTTTACCAACGCTAATCTTGAAAAGTATGATTATTAAGAGAGTCAACTGAAATCCTAATTTTAATAAACAATTTTCATAATTATCATAACTAGCAGAAATATCAATAATTATATCTATTTTTAATAGAGTTGTTGAACATATTTTTTTTCACTAAAATTTGATCAAAACAAATTTGAGAAATTTGATGTTTATCAAAATTTTAAATTATTATTTACATATAGTTTTAAATACATCTATTTCTTAATTTTGAAAAATTTACAAATATTGGAATAGTATTCCTAAATATAGTATTTAATAATAATTTGTTAGTTAATATCACTTATATTAGTAGATAAAGCATATTTTACCATATTAAATTTATTATTTGTATATTATAAAAAATTTTTTATTAAAGAATATTATTTGCATATAAATTTTTTTTAAAATTTTGTATACATCAAAAATTTGATATATATATATTTTTACTATATATCATATGCACAAATTGCATATGATTTCATTCAAATTTTATATTTTGATAATATTGTAAACAGATCTATAAAGTGATCTACATATAATAATCTATAGAATTAATCTACTGAATAATTGATTTACATGTATAATGTTAAAAATGTTGACATTATTAATATAGTTAATATAGTTAATATTAGGATTCCTCAAAATCGAATTGAATCAAATATTTAAGCAATTTGAATTTGATTTGATTTTTTCAAATTGAATCAAATCGAA
>CAMKVN010000489.1:0-28131 GCA_946474995.1 Funneliformis geosporum | reverse complement strand
TTTTACAGAATATTACACCGTAATATTACGAAATACTACGCTGTAAACTTTCGAAATTCTTGTATTTTCGTAAGTTTACAGAATATTACACCGTAATATTATGAAATACTATGCCGTAAACTTTCGAAATTCTTGTATTTTCGTAAGTTTTACAGAATATTACATCGTAATGTTACGAAGTACTACGCCGTAAACTTTCGCATAGTTTACATTCCATAATATTACGTAGTACTACATCTTAATGTTACTTAATATTATGAAATACAATTTACGTAATCTTATAGCGGTCTCGTAAGTTTTCGTAATATTACAGAATGTAAGTTTATACAATATTACGTCCTATTAAATTTACTGATGTAATATCATCTACTAAATTCTTAAACTAAATTTTATTATAAATGATCATTATTTAAATTATATGATATAATATATTAATAATTTCTTTCTTTTTTTGTATTTCGTAATCTTATTTTATAACTACAATAAAAAATATCTAATAATAACGCATTTTCAACTTTAAAAAATAAAAGTCTACTCAATTCTTGTAGATATTCAAAAACCTATTTGAAGATTTTTAATAGCGTAGTATCATGCGTCATAACAAAATTATTACTAGTAATGTCTACTGAATTCTTAAACTAAATTTTATTATAAATAAACATTATTTAGATTATATGATATAATATATTAATAATTTCTTTTTTTTATATCTTGTAACTTCATTTTATAGCTATTTTAAAAAATATGTGATAATAATATACCTTCAACTTTAAAAAATTAAAGTTCATCTAATTCTTGTAAATATTCAAAAAACCTATTTGAAGATTTATTAAAAAATAATAAAATAAATAAAAACATTATATTACAAGATATTTAGCTTGTAACTAAACATTTCAATTTATAAAATTGCAATAATAGAATTATATATAATTAATTATTTAAATATAAATCATTTAATTTGTAAAACTTTATATAATAGAAAAAACATTATTAATTTTACACTTAACTATTAAATTTAGGATAATAATAACTTGATAATAAAAAGTAATATTTATTACTTTGTAATTAATTTATAATAGTATAACTTTATAATTTATAACTTTATAATGAATGATAAATTATTTAGATACATAAATAATTTAAAAACTTTGAAGTAAAAAATTAGTTATAATATAAAAGTATTCAATTTTATTGTAAATTTGAACTTACACTCTTGAGTTATTCTTTTACCAAAGCAACTTTTATTATATTTATACAATTACAATTATAAGAAATCTAGTTTATTTATTTTATATTTTATCTTTATAATTTATTTTATTATTATTAAATATTTATTATAAAGTAGATTAGATATAAGTAATAATAAATAAATAAAATTAAAAAAAAATAATATTTTATTAAATAAGTGTAATATAAAATAAATAAAGAAACTGAATATGGAAAATAACTAATCTAATCTAATTACTAAATATATATTTAGTTATTTCTTACCTTTAATTTTTAATTCAAAAATCTTTAATATCTATAATAAAAATAAAATGATTAAATACAAAAAATAATTGTAGCCAATAAATTATTTTACTAATTTTTTTTATTTATATATATGATTTAACTCATTCAAAAGAAGAAAATAAAATATTTGCAAATTAAATAATTAATTATAATATATTAAATAAATTTTCATTTCTTTTCAAATTATAAATTCTATATTATAAGTTTAGATTTGCATAATTTACATGAATTATATATACTATAGAATTTTATAGTTAGCAATTAATAATTAAACCTAGAATTAATCAAAGATGATAAATTTTTAGATTTTTTTTATTCAAATTTAAAATCATAAAAAATTGAAAATGGATCATTTTATTGAAATTACTTAAAATTTATATAAAGAAAAAATTGAATTTTTTATAAAAAACTTTATTAATAAAAAATAACAAATAACAAATAAAAAAAAATATAATAAAAATAAAAATAATAATAATTAATGTTTATTAAACTAATTTTTTAAAAATTCAGTTCTTTCAATTGCTTTAATTGTTTTCTCAGTTAAAGTAATAGCAATGATATATCAAATATCATCTTTGTTTAAATCAAGTATTGTAGTACTATATTTTGCCTTTTAACAACTAATACTATGTTAAATTCTATCACTATACTATACTCTTGATAAAAAATATCTATTTTTTACTATACTTTCTTCATAGAAAATTTAACTCCAATTAGATTGATTTAAAAATAGGACAACAACTAGACTTTACTAATCATAACTTCAACTTGCAATTATAACTCTATATTTTTTATATAGAAAATAAAAAATAATATATTTAATTTATTTTTTTACTAAAATGCTAAATATATTATTAATAAAAAAATAAATATTTGTAATTTATTTTTAGAATTTATTATTTATTACCAGTAGTAATCATTACCAGTGTATTCAACTAATTGTAATTAAAGTTTATATAATTAGTGATATTTAAAAAGTATGAAACAAAAATTTTTTAAGGTGAAAAATTCTAAGTTCTTAAAATACATAATAAAAATGAATAATATGTAATATAAGTGATTGATGCAATTTTATTTTATATATTAAATAATATAATTAGCTAAAATATATTCCAACTTTATATCACATGCATTAACTTTTTTTATAGATGCATTTGATACAAATCTTAACCAGTAAATTAAATTTATATCTTCAATTTTAACTTTGAATCATGAATTATATTTGGTTAATAATAATATACATCAAAAATTACATCTATCAAAATACTGATGATTATTACTGCTAGTAATATAAAGTATTTTTTTTTATTTTTAAAAAATAAGAAATCATAATTATTATAAAAAAAATCAATATTTTAAAATATATTTAAATTTCTATTTATTTATCTAATTGTTTTATAATTTTTGAGCATTCATATATTGTATTATTTGAATATTTATTGTAAAAATTTTATATTATTTATTATATTAATATAGGTGAAATTAATATTTTTTATAATATACTATCTATTTAAATAAATTTAAAATTATTAATTATTTTTTTAATTTTTCATAATATTCTTTTAATCTAATATTTTTAATTAATAATTATTTGTAGGAATATAAAAATATATAAATTCTTCTTTACAAAAAATTTTTCCAAATATATAAATCTATTGTTTTTTTAGATTATCAGTTTAAATTTAAGGTTAAAGTCTTATTAGCAGATTCAATTAAGTAATAATTAATTTTAAGTAATTGATACATATATTAAGCAAACTTATTTCAAATTAGTATTAATATATTATAACATCATTTTACAAATTTATTTTTTAGTACTTTGTGAATCCTTTTTGAAAATAATTTTGAATCTCAACTGCTATTCATTCGATTTTTATATTATCCAATCTATCTGAAATATTTTTAATTCTTTATTTTCAAAAAAGGTTATCTATTTTTTTTCTTTATTAATTATAATGTGATCCATATGTATTAACTACTAAAGTTTTAGAAATTAATTGTAAACTAAAAAATCAATAATATTAGAATGAGTTAAATTTTTACTGATTGAGAACTCCTTCTCTTAGATGTAATATGCCTTTATTTTTAGATATTTCATAATAAAAAAAAAAAGTTAAAAATATACTATGGAATTTAATGGTTTAATTTCCACTAATATAAATATTCGTTAAAATATTCGCAGTCATCTTCTTCATCAAAAGAATTCAACAAATTTAACCAAATTGACCTTACATTTTCAGAATATATATATGCCTTTAAGATAGATTTATACATGTATACTAATGTAAACACTCTTTATGGTTAAAAAAAATTCAAGCATAACTTATTTTATTAATTATTATTATA
Source organism: Funneliformis geosporum (assembly GCA_946474995.1). NCBI lineage: Eukaryota > Fungi > Glomeromycota > Glomeromycetes > Glomerales > Glomeraceae > Funneliformis > Funneliformis geosporum. Next base: position 24,273 of record CAMKVN010000489.1, on the reverse strand, counting down.
TTTAAATCACAATCTTTTTCAATTGTTAAAATAGCTAAATCAATTTTTTTAACTAACACTTCTCTATAAATAATCTGTATAAAAAAAGCATACAGAAATAATATGTTTAAAAATATGTAATAAACGTAGAAAAGCAGTATAATAAATTTGTAAATATTTCTGTATATTAGATACTGAAAATGGGTTAGTACGTACAAAAATCAGGTTTTGATCATATGATTTATATAGTCTCGCAGCATGATTTTCATACGTACTAACCCAAATTGACTTTTCTGTATGCAGAAAAATACAGAATTTATACGTCTAATCAGTATATTGTATACGTAATTTTATATAGATTTTATATGTCTAATCAGTATATTGTATAGGTTATTTTACATAAATTTTTTGCATTTAATCAGTATATTATATATGTTATTTTTGGTTAGATTTTATGTCTAATCAGTATATTCTATATGTTATTTTACATAGATTTTTTGCGTCTAATCAGTATATTGTATATGTTATTTTTGGTTAGATTTTATACATTTAACAATAATATTAAATACGTTATTTTTGATTAGATTTTATCACATAAACATTAAATTATATACATAATTTTAGTTGCAATTTTACATATTTATTAAATAAATATAATTTTTGAAATTAATTATAAATTTTTATTAAAATAAAATAAAATAAAAAATAAAAATAAATTTTCGTTCATTCTATATGAATTAATCAATTATAATATAAAATAAGAGTTTTACAATTTAAAATTAAAATTTAAAGATAAAATAAATATTTATTCAAATATATACAATAAATTTTCATATTTCTTGATTTTTCTAAATTATTATTATATTATTATATTATTTTATATATATTATTTCACAATGTAATATTAAAAATAAATATAAAAATTACTTTTTTGAAGCAACTTTGGGGATAGCAGCAACTTTATTAGTGGCAGCTTTGGAGGTGAAGACAACAGCAACTTTGAAAGCAGTAGTAACTTTATTTGCAACAACTTTAGGAGTAATAGTAACTTTGTTTACAATAACTTTGAAGATAGCAGAAATACTAGTAATAGTGGTATTAGCAATAATATTTGTAATGGTGGTGGTATCAGCAACAATATTGGTGGTAGTGGTAGTATCAGCAATAATATTGGTGGTGATATCATTGTCATCTTCTATAAGTATTATAAAATAAATAAAAAAAGAAATAATGATAAATTAAATTAAATTTATATATTTGGTTTTTTATTATTTTTTTAAAAAAAATAATAAAATTACCTAAACTTTCATTATATACTAAATGAAAATGTAATGATGATGGTGATGGTAAAGTAAGAGGAGAAGAAAACTCATCTAAAAAATAATAATAAATAATAATTGATTAATAAATTATTTTATTTTTTTTTTTTATGGAAGTTGGTTATATAATTCATACTATATTTTTTCTTTTTTTTTGAATAGAAAGTTGATTATTATCATCATCATCATCATTATTTTCTTTATTTTCTTTATGATTATTATAATCATGATAATGTTATAAGTATTTTCAATATTTCCTTTTATTAACCAACTTCCCATTCCAATTTAAATTGTAGGATTTCTTTTTCTGAACAATTGTTACAATATAATAATTAATATTATCCTAACTGCTAAATAACAAAATACTTTATATACCTTTTCTATCATTTTTGATAGAAGAATTATGTCTTAGTTTTTATAGTTGATCTTAAAATCAACTTTCAAAGATAACATACAAAAACAATCCTCTGACTTGAAAAAATAAAAAAATAAAAATAAATATTATAAATAATATAATATTTATAATTTATTTATTCTTACTAAAATGTTTTGATACTTCATTTTGTCTATTTGAAAAACTTTCTAAATTTTCTTAGCAGAAATATATCATTGTATTGGTTTTTTAATAGGGGTTAGTGGTGTTGGTATTAATGTTAGTATTGGTATTGGTGTTGGTATTGGTATTGGTATTGGTATTAGTATTGGCGTTAGCATTATTTTGCTTCTTAATCTTCTATAAATTTTTTTTAATAATATTTATTAACTTAAGTGTAGCAAAGGAAAATTATTATTATAAAATTTACTAATAATATTTGTTACATAGAAGTAATTGTAGTTAAAATTGATTCCATTGTGAATTAAAAAAAAATTATTTGTGTAAAAAATTAACAAAATTAACCTTATAGAAAAAAAAAATTAAATGATTATATATAGTGCATTAAGAAAGTCTTTAGACAACTTCAAATGTTAATAATTTTAAAACGACTTTGCCAAATCACGTGAAAAATAAATCGTTAGAAAGCCAAAAGATATAAGTTTTATTATTTTTATTTACAAAAATTTAATATGAAATACGTTCCCCATTTTTTTTAATTACAAGCCTACAACGCTCCTTTATTGATCCCACCAAATTCGCCAGAATGCTTTCTGAGATTTTTTTCCATTCCTCCTTCATAAATTGTTCTAATTCATTTAAATTTTTTGGCCACCATTTTTCAACATTTCCCTTGATAATACTCCATAAATTTTCTATAGGATTTAGATCGGGACTATTAAAAGGCCAATCTATTACTATTGGGGCATTTTTTTCTAGAAACGCTTTAGCTACTTTACTTTTATGCTTAGGATCATTGTTATGTTGGAGCTGCCAGCGACTCCCAAGCTTTTTTTTAATTTCAGGAAAGTGTTTTTTTAAAATTTCAACATAAAACAAACTATCCATTATCCTTTGGAAACAAAAAAAACTTGTCATCCCTTTTACCCAAAACCCTTCCCAAGCTAAAATTTTTTTTATCTTTTAGAATTCGTCATATCGGCCATTCACCTTTATACCAATATTTTACCATATTCCTAAACAACTGAAAAGCTGTTTCATCAGAAAATACTGTTCAGTTCCAATTATTATTGAGATATTTTTCTGCCTACTCTACACATTTTTGCATGTGTTCTTTAGTAAGCATGGGTGTCACCTCCGCTCGGTTTTTTTTATAGCCAAGTTAGCTTAAATGATTCCAAATGGTTACATGAGAGACCTGAACTTCTTTTTTTTAATAATTTGGTAGCTAGCTATTTTGATGATATTGTAGGGTTCTTTTTTACTTCTCAGACTAATATTTTAGAGTTTTTGGAAGAGATTTTGGAAGGCGACCACTACGCTTTCGGTGAGTTATGCTTCCATTTTTTTGTTTAGTAAGATTATAGTATATAGTAGACCTTGAGATACCTGTTCGTTTTTTAATTTCCTTTGTCTTTTGTATTCATCTATCCCATAATTGCTGGATTGCTTTTGCATGTACGTCTTGACAAACATTCATATTTCGTTTAATTCTAAAAAAAAATGTGGTAATAAGTTCAATATGCTACAAAGAAAAAAAGATTGATTCAATAATCAATAAATACTATTTTGGTTAACAGAATTTTAACTTAAAATTGAAAATTTATGCAAATCTAATTTAGTCACGGGAAATTGTCCAAAGACTTTCTTAATGCACTGATTTTGCTTTTTCTCTAATTTAAGGTAATTTATCTATAATTTGACGAATTCTGTCAATCGAATTTTTGTCTTATTGATTTACATAATCATCCAAAAGTAATTTGGCTTTTCTTTCATAAGTTAGCAGAAAAGGTGACATTTTTGTGAATGACTGCTAAGCTGTACGATAAGCAAATAATACAGGAGCAATGTATAAGTCACATTCAGTTTGTTCTTTGATAAGTTTTGCTAATGATTCCTTTAAAGTTTTGTTAAACTGTTACACTTGTCCATTTGTTTGCGGGTGATAAAGAGTGGAATTATGATATTTAATTCCAAATTTTTCCATTAATTCTTTTATTATTGCATTATTAAAGTATGTATCATTATCAGTTAGAATTTTCATAGGACAGCCATGTCTACGAATAATATCTTCGTAGATGAATTGAGCAACTTGGCTGACAGTTGCTTCTTTAACAACTTTTGCCTCAGACTATTTGATAAACATACAATAATATATTTATTTCCTTGAGGAGTAATTGATAGGAGTCTAACAAATCTATTTCTATATGAAAAAAGGGTTATAGGGTGGAATATAATGTAATTTGTTGTTTTTACTTGGTCTTCTTCTACGTTGGCAAGAATTACAAGTTTTAACGTATGTTTTGATATCTTTATACATTTGTGGCCAATAATATTGTGTTCTAAGTTTGTTAATCATTATTTTAATTCCAAATTATTCTGCTGTAGGGTCGTTATACATCATATATAATATTAGTTCTAATTTATACCATTTGAAAACTTGTAAAAGGTATCCAGCTCATCTTCTATCATATTGATATAAATTAGTATTTGATCATGTTGACGAACTTTTTCTTTTTCTGATTTGAGTGAACATAATCAGGATATTTATTATGACTTAAACATTGTTGTATTTGAAAGTATTGTTATATATACATATTGAATAATTGAGCTATAAGTCACAATGCTTACATTTTTGCTTACATTCAATTAAATTATTCAAATTTTGAGATTTTACTCACTATATGCTATTCAACTAGGTGTTATTTCTTTAAAATGATAAAATATTTTATAACTATTATGATTTTGTTAGGTTAATATTTAAATTATAACCAAATAAATAAACTATATAGAGATAAATATTTAATAATTAGGGATGCTAGATCTATTAAAAGTTTCGTCAATAGTTGAAAAATAGACAGGAGTAATAATTGGTGGAAAGGTCTAAACATTTTATCCAATTTATTTTCAGTCTAATCACGTGTTTGAGGATTTTTAGTTGGTTTCAATAATTCGATCACTGCAATACAAGCTTTATCATTTTGTTATACTTTTTCTGATATATCCCAGAATACTTTATTAATCAGAGTATTGGATACAATTTCAGGGTGTATTTGTCTAAGGTTATAGCCCACAATACATTCATAGTCTAAGTCAGTGATAATAATTATTCCACAAAGGATACAATTAACAGAATATTCTTGAGCAAATTCTTTGAAATGGTTACTATTTATTTGTTTGATAATGATATGTTTAAATTCAGCAGCTTTTAAGAAAATATTGTACAAGTCTTGTTTCCAATCTTATCCTTTTCCATTGAGAATGGATTTAATTTTTTCTTCATTGAAGTTAAATTCTGATTTACTATTATTCTCTACTTGTTCAGATGGTTGTTCATTTTATACTTCTTCTTTATCAGATATCATATTTAGATATTCGTGATATTCATGTTCATTATATTTACAGATGGTATGTTCTGTTGGCGAAGATATGTAGTTTCTATATGAGTTGGCAGATTGATAATATTCGGTGCAATACCAATGAGAGTAATGATTATTCTTATTATAAGCGTGATTATTCTTGCGATATATTCTGTTATTATGCAATCCATTCTATTGCTATTTCATTTGACATTCAGGAACATTTAGTGCAGAAAAGTGTATTTGAATCCATCGGCTATGCTTTTCTTCACATTCATCAGTTAATGCCATATTGATTGGAACTATTGGAACTATTCAGGAGAATGTATTAGCATTTTGATTCCTAACACCTGGTTTATGTTTAATAGTAAAATCATATGCTTGTAGAAATAAGGCTCATCTTGCGAGATGAAAGGTTAATGAAAAAATTTTTGATTGGTTATCAAATAATAGTTGATTATTATTATTATAACATTAATGCCAAACTGATTTGAGCATCAGTTTCAGATTCAGTTCCTGTTTCATGTTTAATAATTGTTAGATTTCACTCTGGAGAATCAAAATCTGCTAAATTTAAAGTTAGTTCTAGAACTGACTCAAGTTGACTCATTTAGAATTGATACTATTCTTATCTGCTAGAGTTCAGTCAGTCAGTATACCTCTTAAAAATGTTTGAGTTTAATATCAAAAATGATATAAAATTATTATTTATCTTGAATAAGATATTACTTTTTCTTTTAATATTTGCAAAATCAATTGAATAATTTTGCATATATATTCAGTATGACAACCTTTTTCATCCTTAATCAGTAACATATATTTATTATGTCCTAGCATTGTCATATAATCTCTGTATTTTGTATGTGTTGTGAATTTTTAATGGAAAAAATTGTCTTAATTACATTCTTAAATTATTTGTAAACAATTTATTGTTAAGATTTTTGAACAATTCCTTTAATCTGAAAAAAACTTTTTTCATCAAAAAGTTTTTTATGACCAAACCTAATACGCATATTTCATTATTTATTAATTGATAAATGAAACAATTTTTTTCATTATTTATTAATTGATAAATGAAACAATTTTTTGTATTATTTATCATAAAATAATTTTATACAGGAAAATTTCAATGTTGGAATTATTTGTTTTAATTTTATTTATTAAACTTCATTGATTATTAATCAATTTAGATAAAAAAGCTAAATAATTTTAAGAACAGTATTTAAAAGAATCGAGTGTATTCTACTTACGACATGAATTAAATTAAGTTACTCGTCAATAAGTATTAAGTGAACCCGGAAACCTGAACTGAAAAATCTTTATTATTGTACGAGTTAATAACGTTTTTAGCGTAGAATATAATTTTCGTGTGAGTTCGGTTCGGAGAAAATGATTTTTGTGAAATATAGTTAAATGCAAAAAAGAACACAGCCTCCAATATTAAAAAATGGCTTGGCTTCACAGCCTCGCTTCGCTAAGCAATTCTAGATAATTACCGGTCTAATACAGGCTTAGACTTCAGATTACCAGATTTCTTACCTATAAAAAATGATGATCGTTTTCCATGTTTTTTCCGTGAAGGGCTCATTTTTACGGAAATTTTACGTAAGCCACGAGAAATATTCGGACGAAAATTTTTTATTGGGTTATAAAAAGTGAGAGAGAATACTAAAAGATAAAGCTGGAAAAATCAATCCACAGCCCAAAGGTATTCTATTAGTAATTAAATACGCGGCCAAGTTGTAATTAATTACTGCGCCTCTTATGCATTTTAATTAAACCAGCTTACATATTTTAGTTGAAAATTTTCGCGATTGATTATCAATGCATTTATCCAAGTTATGTAATCTATAAAATTATTTCTATTATTTATGCACCTTCAAATCTCTCCAAACGTGTTGATTTAGTTTTGTTAAATTATTAAACGATGTTATACCTTCTTTTTCTCAATAACTAACTTGCTAGTTTATGAATTTATTTTTATTTGAATGTATAATGTCTAAAAATAAAAAAAAATTACCGCGTTTGCAATGATATCTCAAACAAACCAAATATGTTTAATACACAAAAAAAAAAAAAAATTTTCTCCGGCAAGCCAGATTTGAAATAGCGAGGTTGGAATCGGCCCAAAAATCCTTAACCGGTTAATAACCGGATAAAAATTTCTTTAACCGGTTAATTAACCGGTTAAATTTAACTCAGGCCGGCACTATAAATTTGGGTAAAACTAGCAAATTTAGTAATTGCAAAAAAATTTTAATTCTGCCCGAAAATTAAATTTCGGCCAGAGTTAACATTAGTTATTTTAACCGGTTAAAAAAAATCTTTAACTGGGTAACAAGATAAACGTCTTAACCGGTTAATCAACCGGTTAAAAATTAACCGGACAGATGTTAAATTTAACAATTTCGCGATAACTACAACATTCTTTTTCGTGCACGCTTTTAATACATTTCACGTGATTTTTTTAAAATTAAAAAATATATATTTAACATCATCATCATATCGCCAATGGATTATTAACCATCTAACTTTATTTGATTCAACGGTAGATTTATTCAAAAAGAAATATGATAACTACAATTGATTTATAGTTAATATATATTGTAATTATAAAAAAATATATTACGATCTTATAAAAAAATTGTTTAAAAAAAAAAATAAAAAAAGAAAATCAATGCAACCATCAATTAGTTTTTTTTTTGAATTCAAGAAAGTTGCAAGGTTTTTTTTTTTTTTAGGTGGTTAGAAAATAATTTATGGAAATTGAATATTTTAGGGTAAGAATAATTGTTCCCATTGTATTAGCTAATTCCATTGTGACAAACTATTCTAACTTTAATTCTTTTCAATCTTCAACGCGATTTTTTGTTTAAAGAAATGATCTACTGTACACCTACAAAAAAAGTTGGTGATTTACTAAAAGTTTGCATCAATTATTTGAAATTTTTAGAGTAAGAAACAAATCATTTGTTCAACTCGCAGCCATCCAACCATCTAATAAATTAAAATAAAAAAACAAACTTTACCTATGCGAAATAAAAATGATCTAACCGGAAGAAATTGACTAAAGTAAAATAAAATAAAAAACCCATCTAAAAAATAAGAATAAAAAAAAAATCCAGTATCAAAATAAAAATACAATAATAAATAAAAAAAATTAGAATAATTTAAATAAAAATATAATTTAAAAAAAGAAATATGTAAAAGATTTATCGTTGCAGCACGAAGATATAAAGACGAAACTCAATCGACTCAAAAATAAAGAAATATTCGATCGCTGTATTCTTAAGCGACGAACTTATCTAATTCACAAAAGAAACAATGAAAGAAAAGAAAGTACAATAACGAAACAAAATTTTACAAAAATTTTATTTATTGTGTTTACTTTTATTTGCAAGCTAATTACTAATTTAAGAAATTACATGGCGTACCCAAAAACTATGTCTAAATCCAAATAACTTTACTATTTTGTTTACAAAATTTTAACGATTCCCAAATCGGTGCGCAAGGTTTTATGCGAAATATAATTCATTGCTCGTTTGTTGTCCCGGGTAGTTTACTTCTATAGACAAGTAGTACCCCTTTCTTTCATTAGGTCGTCACTTTAATATTCTGGCTCTTAAGAATTGACTCCCAACTACACTAGCATGAAAATTTTCTCGTTAAAATATTTAAAATTTGTTTTTAACTTTACAGCTATTTCGGGCTTTTCAAATTTTTTTTTTTGCTGCATCGATTAAATTAGACGCAGTCAATTCTCTAGTGTGACAAATAAAAGCGAGCTGATGTTTCTTGGTCAGTTGGGAGCTCAATTGTATATCCAAATGAAATTGCACTTGAACGGGATAAATATCAAATCGTATAAATTGTGTTAACATTTTGCAAAGTTTGTATATAATCTGGTAGAGTAAGCGTTTCACCAGCGAATTCTTCACTACCAGTAAAAAGTAATAATTCTGATTAATTCTTAGTATTGATAACAAATTTATTATAAATTTTATCGTATATTGCGGTCTTTGACCTATACGATAATAAAAATAGGACCAATAAGGAATGCCATAAAATCTCTAACATTTAATAAACAAATTTTAGATATATAACAGTTTTTAGTTCGTGAAACACGTAATAATTTATAAACGTTAGTATTTAAATTTTTATTGCAAATTTAAAAGAATCATAGGTAAATAAATGGTACATATATTTTTATAAATTTGTTATTATTTAAGAAAGATAAAATAAATATATCCAAATATAATTAATCAACCTTTAAGGATACTCGCACATCTTTTCAAAATCGCACCCAATCTTATCTCCAAGAATCTCTTTGAATTTGTTCCACTCGCAATATTCACTCTCACAACCCGGAATCCAAAAAGGCTTAAAATCGAGTAACACTCGTATCAGTACGCTATCATCGGAACACTTATAAATTTCGAAATAAAGCGTAGAAGACCATTGTATAAGTCTATTTTCTGTGAATTTGACATCTTTAATTTGTTCAAAGGTTAAATTTGCTGTGAGTGGGATTTTGTCTTTGAATACTCCCTTTAATTTATAAATATTTAATGAACAAGTTAATTATGTATAAAAAAAAATATTAAAATAAAATGAAAAAAATGAAAAATTTTCACACACCAATGTAGTAAGTATCGAATAAATAGTAGAACCATGAGTATTAATTATTTCAGCAATCGTACTAGAATTACCATTTAAATAATTATCAACTCCATTCACAAGTTGAGTGAAATATCTACAACCTTTTCGTTCATTAAGAGGATGACCATATGAATATTGATAATAAGAGACCATATCGAAATAATATCGTGATAATAATAGTTCGTTGGGACTTAAGAGTGAACACCATGCATCGGTTCGATTATAAACCGCGAGCCAAAATTGGCAATAATTGAAAATTTGTGGTACTAGACGTGGATTAAGAGGTGGGCTAATGCCGTATTCTTCGGAAAGTCGCTTGGCAATTGGTGCTAGAGTCTTGTTACCATAAGCGTATATTTGCTCACCTAGTAATTTATTATTATTCAAAACGGTCTCGTTCCAACGTGGACAGATAAACTCAGACTACAAATATACGAAAAGTTAATGAACCGGATTTGATAAAAAAAAAATTATTTTATAAGTGTTACAATAAAAAATATATATATTACATTTGGTGAAGTCAGATAATATATAGGTTGACTTTTACAAGTGTCTAAAGGGCCCTTGCCATTGAATAATCCTTCGGAAAAAGCCATAATCGAAGCACCGGTCCTTAAATCAGAATATTAAATCATCATTGTTATTTTATTAAAGTAATGAAATGTTTTATGCGAAATTAAATGTATACTTTATAAATTGTACCTTGAAGTTTGAGTGCTTTCAAATTTTATAACTTCGGGATCATATTCAACTCCGTCCCAAAATTTTGCGTATCGTTTACGGGATTGTAAACCATCAAAATAAGGTTCGATTTCTCCTCGTTTGGATAATTGATAATTTTTCCTCATTGGGAAAGGATTTTTATACTAAAAAGGCAATCAAAATGATAGATCTCCCTGTTAAACACGACAAATAATTTTTATTTTATACAGAATTCTATGACTTAATTATAAGATTATTTACCCAATCTTTTGCAACGGAAACATTAGTAAATATTTTTTCCAATCCGTCATAAATTGTAATACTATTTGGATCTGGATATCTTGATCCTAATAATTGACAGAAGTTATTTCATGCTTTTAAAACTTTATACATTTTGCATAAATTTATAAATTACCGTGTCTAGCAACCAAATATAATTTTTTCAAGTCACATTTATCAGGACAACTTATGGGTTTGATGTCTAGAGAAAAGGCCGTTTGCGGTGGTTCGAGGTAAAAGAGATGATTATTGAGAAGATATTCTGTAGTATGCTTATATGTTTTGCATAGCGTCGGGTTATAGGACACAAACAAATTGATGATAAATACAAAATATAGAGTGCGGTGTGCAAACTGCATCCTAAATTAATTTTAAATTTTAACAACTTGAATTCTTTTTTTAAAAAATTAAAAATGTTGAAAAATGGGGAAACTAATCTTTTTATTTATTTCCATTATTATTCTTTAATTTATCCCAATAAAGAAAAAAATGCGAACGAAAAAAAAACTTTTTTAATCTGAATGCTTTCTTGATTAATGAAGATTTTGGATTTTTTTTGATTGGCTAATAAATTTAACTTTTGTGACACAAATAATATAAACGTTCCATCTCATTCAAATTACCATCTACAGTATATCGATTGTTGATCTAGAAAAGGAATATTCATTTACATTACATCTTCCCACATTCCATTGTTTTTACTCAAATAAAAAGTGTTTCAAAAGCAAACATGCAGGCGCAAAAAAAATCTTGTTTTTAATTAACTGAAATAGGACGAAATAAAGCTTCGAATTAAATTTTCTAATTTATTTTTAGTAATGCGCCTCCAAGCAATAAATTGACAAAAGAGGGACGTATGAATTCTATATCATACTTTTTTTTAGGTAATAAAATGATTTTGTATGATAGATAGAATTTTGACTGATAGTGTAGCGCAGAAATCGGAGTCGCGCCTCATGAGTAAAATCTTATTTATATCGATAATTACTTTTTTGGGTATTAATTAAAGATTAATTTTACAAAGTTATAAGCAAGCTTTGCATAAAATAACAGTAATCCTTGTTAATTGTAGCCCCAAATTACAAATTCCAAATGCGTTGTGGTCATTAAGTAGAATCAATTAGGACATTAACGAACGCATTTGTGTTACAATGATTATGTGCATTCCTTAATGTTTATAGGGTCATTATTTTTTTTTTAATCTTTAAGTTTTATAGGTTGAAAACGAATGCAAAGGTGAGCGATGTAATTTATTAATAGCTACGAAATACTAATCTAAAAAAGATAAATAAAGTATTGCCTCAATTGTCAATTGTCGGCTTTCTATACGACAAGAAGGAAAGCATAGAGTTAGGTCTGAAATGCGTCCTAAATGCGTGATAATTTATTAATTTTATTTTATTTTGTCGATCATCTTGTAGATCATTAAAATTAAATATAAGTACTGTATAAATTAATGAAATTTTTTAAAAATATAACTTCTTTCTAAATATTTTTATCCATATTTAACTTCATATCCTATTCCATTAAATTTGTTTTAATCTTTTAATTTATTTAATGTAAAAAAATATCATAAAACACTAGCATTGGGCTGCCATTACGTAACATATTGTCCATCCATTTCATGTCATGTCATGCACAATGTTGGTTAATTTCAAAAATGTCAATTTTAAATTTTTGAAATGCGTTAACAAAATTCTAAACATTCAAAAAAATATATTTGACTTGAAACAATAATTGATACAAAAACAAAACTGCTTGCAAATTGTATTAAAAAAAAATAATAAATAAAACGTTTAAATATAATTTTGTTTTCTTTTAAAATGTATTTATCATAAAAAACTATTTAAAACATTTTAAACAGAACTTAGGCTATATAAATTACTTAAATCATAGCCGAATCTCTGTTTTTGCGTGTAGTTGTCCTGTAATCGCAATGTATTCTCAAGTGTTAAGTGTAGTTGCAGCACTTTTTTTTACTTTTAAAAATATTTTTACACATAAAAGCTCTATTATAAACAATCTTTATAAAATTAATAAAAAGCAATAAGTTGGGAAGAAAAAAATTTTCGTGTATAGATATATTTTTTGATTTTTGTCAGTAATAAAAAATGATCGACCATACTTTTTAAAAACGGTTTTTCAATTCAACACTTCTTATCTTTTTATTTAGTTCGTCCGTTGTATAATTATATAGTATTTAATTATTACGATTCGCTAGTGAAGACACGAAGAAGATTGAAAGGGTAAAATAAAAAACTTTATTAATAGGAATTATACAAGCCTTTTCTTTAGACTTATCGTCACAAACTAGAATAGTCTAATTAAATCTTTTGAGAGAAACTTTTACAACTTGCTATTTTCTCTATTTTTCTCTAGATTGAATTCCCGATCTATTTATACAAAATCGTTGTTTCAATTCAATTTACTAGCAGACATAATAAATTTAACAAACAAATAAAACTAATATAATAGAATAATAAATAAAACAAATATAATAGAATAATAAATAAAACAAATATAATAAATAAAACAGATAGATAAAATAAATAAGATATGTCTGATATATATTTTTGATATGCACCGCAGTTGTTGCGCCAATCGTAGAGGCATTTAAATTATCACATCGTGTAACATTACATTTGGTTGAATATAAATAGTCCAAATATAGGATTATAATGAAGCTTTTGTTTTTCCACTTTACATTATTTTTTTTTTAAACAGTCCTGTTATTAATTTATTAAAAAATCACTTGCTTAAATGAAATTATGACTTGTAAAAAATATAAATTGTTCTTATTTTTAGCTCATTCCTCAGCTCTTGTTGGAAATAAACTTTATTTTTTCGGTGGAGAAAGGGATGATGGTTTTTGCACAAATGAGGTGTTCTATCTTGATGCATCCCAATCATTTAATTTGGTGAACCCGCCATGGGTTGACCTCACATTAAATGCGGGACTATTATTCAGAAGCTGTTGGGCCACTGTTTCATTCAATTATAGACAACAAATTATTTATTTATTTGGTGGAAGAATGTATTATCCTACAGATCAAAATACTTTTATATCAAATGTTCATTCATTTAATTTAAATTCTTCAATCTGGAGTATACCAGATGTTGAAGCAACTCCACCTAAAAAACGTTTAATTGTAGATAGTGTTATTGATAATACTGGAAAAATGTATATTTTTGGAGGGTTCGACTACAATTTTACGAATTTTAATGATATGGTCATTTTTGATACTGTCGCATTATCATGGTTAATTAGTACTCCAATTGATGCGGACGCAATGGTTACACTGCAACGCTACTAACGAATGGATTTATCATATATATAGGTGGTATGGATGATAAACAAATTATTGATATTTCAGTAGTTTATTTATATGATACAAACTCCTTAAACTGGTCAGTAAAAGTATGTATAATAATGTTTATATTCAGAAAAAAAAATTATTCATAATTAAACTAATGCATTACATTTATTTATAGGTAGCGAAAACTTCAAGCATGATTGAAGGTCGTGTTGATCATACTGCGGTGTTAGGTACATGATTACTTTAATAGGTCGTAATGCATTTTAAATCTTTATTTATTACCTTTTTATCATTAAAGCACCAGATGGTAAAATCATAATTTATGGAGGCTCTAAGTACCTTGGTAATACCTTAGTTCGAGCTGTTCCTGAACTATTCATGTGCATTATGGAAACAGAACAATTTGAACTAACTGCGTTACTAGCTTCATCAAATATTGGTCAATTTCCATCACTTACAGCTCATACAGCTGATATTGTTGAGAATTATATGATTGTAGCATTTGGTAAGGAATTTTTGATATTACTTTGTGTTAAATATTTGAAATATTAAAAAAAAATTATTAATATTTAGGAAATATTACGCAGCTAAATTCTGATCCACTATTAATGAATTCTAAACTTTTTATCATGGACATTAGAAATTATACGTGGGTTAATTCGTTTGAAATAACAATAAAAAAAGAAAATGAACCTTCTTCAACACAATCATCAGCACAATCCGATGTCCATAATGAGAAGAAAACTATAATTGCTTTAATTGGTACAATTTCCAGCATCATCGTTATTATTATTATTATCTGTGGATTTTTAATTTATAGATGGAATCAAAAGAGGGAAAAGCCATTGCCTAATATTCCAACTGAATATGATGATGGCGAGCAACATTTGCCTGAAGTAGTGATACCCTCCATGGCAAATTCTGGATACTAACGATACAATAACATGCACATTACACATCAATATTATTAAATTATAATGATAATGATTAAATTTTAATCTCATTTACTTATGGCAATTCTTAAAGTAGCGAAATATTCATTTATTTCAAGTCAAGTAATACAAATTGTATTCTAATAATTTAAAATAATTTATTGTCAACTAATCTTGAACCTTTTCAATCATTACATTTTAGAAAGTAAGATCTATCGAAATTTTATCTATCTTAATGTGTGTATCTTATATAGCTAATTTCGAGTAATACGAATAGAAGTAGAGTATGGTTGGTCAAATAATTATATTATATCACGTAAAATGTGAGTATGTTTATACTAAATAGATCTAACCCTAACTTAACCTACTAATATTAACGTTATCTCCTAGAATTAAGTATGAAAAATCATGCATACTCAACATCAAAATTATTACCATACAATACCCAATTAGTCAACCCTACTATATTACTTTCGTCTTGCCGCCTAATTTTCAAATGGGAGATATTATTTCCCAGCATAACTATCAAAAAACGTTTGGCACGTGGATTATATAAATTAAATATATTAATAAAATATCGATTTTCTTAATTAAAGAAATGACAAAGAATTATCTGTTAATGTTAAAGAGAATTTCTTAAATTTATTTAATAGATTTAAAATGAATGTTCCTCGATAAGCTAAAAAATATTTACTTATTTTGTACCACAGAAACGTAGCATTTCACTAGAACACGGGATTAAACTTTCTCATTTTTATTGATAATATTAAATTTGAAATCATTGCGTAGAGACAATATTTTTGAAAATGAGTTGTAAAATAAATTTCATAAAAATAAAAGTTATTAATTACGTAAGAATGAAGGTTTGGTTCATTTAACATTATTTCTTTGTATTAGTATTTCATTGCAATTTCATTTTTTTTAAAAAAAAATGTGTAAAGCCTAATATACAGTATAAACCTCAACAAATTACAATTCTATAATCTTCTTTTTGTTTTCTCTTTTCTTTTATTTTTCTTTAGGTTTGCGGTAAGGATATTTGTTTTTTTCTTTTTTTTTTGACTCGGTCAAAAAAATAATATTTATCGGCCTCGACGGTTAGTTAATAATGACCTAAATTTGTAGTAATTATAAGAATGCTTAATTACTGTTGAGAACTCCCTTATTGACTTTTATAATGTAATGAGCTTAAGTATAATTAATATAAAATCATTATGAAATACAAAATGCTTGAGATAGAAGGATATTAAGAAAGTTATAATACTCGTTAGAAAAACGAGAAATTAAATTTTCCGTCGATCTTTTTCTTATGATATATAAGCTAGAGAATGTTTCAGAAAGTCCGGAGCGCGAGTATTATGAAAGGAAAAAATAACGTAGCGAATCAAATTATGAGCTGGAAACGATGCATAGAAATATAGTTCATCGCTTCGCCAAGCAAATCCACATCATGTGAAACTGATCTTTGTGAAAATATTCGTTTCCTTCATAATTTTTTTATAAGAAAAAAAATATTCATATTATTTGTCATATATTTTCATTCAAATCTATCAGTTGACTGAATTCTTTTTCAGTATTAGAAAATGAAAAATATTTTAAATGTAATCATCAGCATGTGCAAAGAAAATAAGTGCCGAATATTTTTATATTATTGCATGATAATATGTTTTTTACTATAAAATCAAATTACAAAACCAACCATATAATTATTTCTGAATATAAATAGACGTTTCGAAAACTTTTAATTATACTTTCCCGTTTATTTATATACACATTTTCCGTGTATTCAACTCCTGTGAGATAGATACATTGTTCGTAAAATGTGCAGTAATAAATAAATGTATTTACACAGTGATCTTTCTTGCGTTCATAGAAAAAAATTAAAAAAAAATAAAATAAAAAAGTTCAAAGCTTTGAATTTGCAGACATTATTTAAAATAATACAGCAAAGTTTCCCAAAACTATTAAGATGCGTCGTTCACCATATCGGTAATTTAAAATTTTTGATTTAAAAAAAATTCGTCAATTAAAATAAAAATCGATTAAATTTAAAAAAAGTATAATAAATAAAATTTAAGTATTTTGTCATTTACCACACCACATTTAAAACCTTTTATTATGAAATAATTTAATCAACAATATAGGAGGTTTGCCATTAAAATCATATTACGGATCTTATGATTTCCTATGTTTGTAACTTGATTTTAATAACATAACTTAATAAATAACTAATGCAAGTTGGTTTATTATTTAAAAAATAATAACATATCGTTATGTTAAAGCCCTATATATTTTTGGAAACATAAATACTAGTCAAACATCTTTATATAGCCTGCTGAAAATCTTGGTGTGGTTTATACAGGATGATCAGAAACCTATGAAGGTATTAATTAGATACTTGAATTATAACACGAAATAAAATTGATCCTAGATTGCACTTAATAAAAAATTTCAAATACAGTAATAAATAATAATGTGAAGTGTATTGAATATGATACTAATCCAGGTGAATGGTGAAATGAATGAAACAATGGTGTTCTTAATTTATCTGAATGAGCACGCTAATATCTTCCTATAACTGCTACATTATTCCAAGTGAACGCTTATTTTCAGATGCGGAAACAAGAAAAGATGCCTTGTCGTAATGTTGGTAATATTGGCCGATAATAGAGAAGGATCTTGTCTCGCCCAACAAAATTAATGTTAGCAAAAAAAAAGGAAATTCGTTTGGGTATCGATTTAATGCGGGAAAGTACCAATGATCAACAAAAGTCCAAACTCCAGATGTTACCTTTGGTCGGCATTAATGAATGAAGATAACTTTTTCTTTTGTCGCTTCAGTCAATCTGATGAAACCATTTCAATGAGTGATGAATATAAAACAATCATCATTGAAATTAAGCGAATTTCTCATTCTTTAAGCTCTATAACTGATTTCTTTTCTTTCGAATTCACCGGAACATCATCGACGTAATGCCTAATTTATTTACAAATAAAGACGAGAAGAAAAATAAATCAAGAAACTGTCTATAGCTAAAATTATCATTTGTGAAATTTCAGGAAGTAATTCAAATAATATGCTTACAGTCGTTCAGAACCGTTGTCTGGTATTTTGCCTTACGCTTTGTTAATACCATCTTGAAACCAGCGTCGTTCCATTCAAATATGAGCACAATTATAATTCGTGTATTTTTTTAGAGCGCTTTAAGGAAGGTTTATAGGTATTTAACAAGAGAATATCCGACAATGTATTTTAGTAAATTGCTAAATTACATAAAATGAGGGGGGTTTTTTTTAAGCAAAAAAAAAAAATATAACTTATGTGAACGTTTGCTTCAACTTGTTCTTCCCTTCGAAAGCTTAGGCATAAAAAAGTTTTAATCTGAATAAATATAAATTTTGAAATTTCCATAATTAAATAAAAAAAAAAAAAATTTCATCGAGCAGACTTTTTATTTAATCACGTGAATAATACAATTTATAAGGTTCAGAAATTAAATAATTTTTAGACAATAAAAAATAGTATTGTAATACAGCTAAAATAGTTTTATTTTATTATCATTTAAAAAGGATACTCCATGCTATTTACTAGCATTTGTAGAAAAATGTAAAGGATTTTAAGAAAGTAAAGATTACTAATATGTATATATATTATATATATTATATATATTATGGTCGGAAAATGATATTCCCCCAAAATTTATTAAAATATCAGTCTTTCATCATCATCCCATTTTTTTTTGTTATCAGACCGGCCATTTGTTGAATTGAAATATAAAATAAGAGAAAAGCTAAAGTTAAAACAAATGATTCAAGATATTTATTAATTTAATTCCTGATAATCGCCTTTAACTCCGAAAATGTATATTTTAATATTGGGCAGAAATTGACTCAAAATTCGACGTATATTATCACAGGTGAGTTTATCTAAATTCCTTCCATGATTTTCTTGGAACTTGATAAATAATCCCGAGGTATATCCGCGCATTTAAATGTCAAACTTTTTTAATTGTGGAATGTCACATACTCATGATCATAGCTGAGTAATATGGAAGAAAGATGACATATGGTACATTGTATTCCAAGAAAGTACAAGTCGTTTGAATAATCATTCAAGAATGCTTCATTATCATTTAAAAGTTTCTTGGACAATTAATGCTGTTTTTTGTTCGGAAATGTTTCGTAGAGTTCCATAAGAATTGTCATTTCCTTAAGTTTTTAATGAATTCAAATAGTGGTTTTGAAGTAGGGGTTGGAATGATGACTCTTAGGTTCGATTCATTTGGGAGGCAAGCGAAGAAGTTTTGTAATTCAAAATGCTTCTACAAAGAAACCACGCTGAAATTTACACTAAATCGATTCAATAATAAGCAGGTAGTAAAACCTTACGATCGAGAAACTCGAAAATCTTGTCAACATTCATGAGGATGTCATTTGAATGGATTTAATAAAAAAAAAGAAAAGAAAAGAAAAATCAGGATTTTATAAGATAATTTTTTTTTCTTTTCATTTTGGATTGGACGTTTATTTTTTTAAAAAAATGAAGAAATTTTTTTGTCCTTAAATAAAAAATCATTGAGGCAAAAAAAAAAAAAATACTTTACCGGGACCATACACAAATTACAATGAATTGCCCTAAAATAGCAATGAGGCTTTTTTTTCTCATTCAAAAATTTCCTATAATTTTTCTGTTCAGCCTCAAGAATTTTAGAAGCCTTTCAAAGAAAATGCTATTTTTAGAAGTTATTACGATTAACGGTCTTTCGAAAATTACCAAAAATTGCGGAAAAAGATTAACCAAATATAGCCATCTATCAAAGTTATTTTTTTTTTACATTTTTGAAAATGTCGACGTGCAGAACTTAGCCTTCATATTTTATAAATGTCTTTATTAAAAATTATCAAGATTGAATTTAAAATTTAAATAATGGAGCAACGTTTACATTATTCGCTGGAATGTTTAAAAATTTCAATAAAATTTATAATTGCATATAATGGGTAGACTTTATCTCAATTCACTTATTTTCTACTCCCTTGCAATACCATTTATTTATAAATTAAAAAAAAAATCAATCTGGATTCATCAATCCGGGTCTTTTTTTCCTCTTTTTTTTTTCTGTTCGTGATAACGAAAAGATAAAATTTAGTGATCATTAGTAAATTTACTTATTAGGGAATTAGTGACACGAACATTAATCTGCATTTTATAGTATTCACGCTTATAAAATCATTAGAATAAAATCGTGAATTAAATTTATCGATAATACGGGAGTTTGCTATTAAAAATGAGGTTACGAGACTAGAAAATTTGTTTCGATTAATTGATGGTTACGTCACTTTAACCAATAAAAATATGTACTAATAGTGTAGAATTGTATTTAACATCAAATTCTATTATTATACCTGGTATTTATTCTAAGGCATCATTGGATTACTCGACCCCTCTTAAAAACTTTAATTTAAGATACAAATGCTTCAAGTAAGTTTATTTAATTTTCTATTATATAACATTAATATTTATATTAATCATTAGGATTACCAATTGCCAAATATGAAATAGCATATATTAAAAATACTATTTGAATTATTAAAGCACTTGCTCTTTATTTTTATTATTTTTATATAAAATCTCATATACTTACAGATAAACTTTCTTAAATAGCATCACGATTTTTTTTTACCTTTTCAATTCAACCTTTTTAGCTATTTCAGTAATTATTTTGAAATATCATATATTAAAAGTATTTTCAAATGAATTTCTCCTTTTTTTTTATTGATTTCTAGATTAATAATGACATTGTTATAATATTTTAAAATAATAAAATTTAGTATCAATTTATTAATTCCAAATTTCTACTAGATTGAATTAATCTAAATTTTCTAAATTAGTTGAGTTTTTTTAACGTTAATCGGTAATTTTCACATGAAAATCTTTTTTTAAAAAATGAAAAATTTTTACAATAACAGTTCTTATTATGACGCACGATACTGCGTCAAACATAATTGACTTTTAATTTCCATAATTTCCATAATTTCTCTAATTTCTATAATTTCTTACATTTCTTTAATTACTTTAATATTTTATTTAATTTCTTTACTTTATTACATATTGATGTATTTTATATAAATATCCTGTATCTTTGCCTTGATAAAAGGGCAGAGTCGCTATATAACATTTATATTTAAAATTTATCTTTGCTCGTTTATAATTCATTCTTCTTTAAATCTATATCAATAAAGACGACCTGACCCTTCAATATAATTAACATACTATATTACTACCTTTTGCACTAGGCGCAGTTTACGTTATTAATATCAATTATTGTCTTGTTATTGGTGACTTTAATTTGTTAATTGTTGCGATGCAAAAATTTTAAAGCTAAGCTACATAACCTTTTAAGAGTATTTGATTGATTTTAAAAATTATGTTACGTGTTTGTTGAGAGAATTTGAAATAATCACACGTTAAAAGTGATTAAGTAAAAAAAATATTCAAATCTAGAACAAAGGCTTTTATGCAACCATAAAATAGCGTAATATAAAAAATTTATATTAATTATGCATACTTTAAATTATTATTTAAAGAAAATTATTAATGGTACTCTAATTCGTTTATCAATTTAACATTAGAACTGAAGCTCCAAAGTTTTAATATGAGAAATAGAACCAAATATCTAACAGATTAAAACCTGAAGTCACATTTTAATTATCTACACGAAATTTAAACATGGAGATTTTAACATTTCACATGTAATCTTCTAATTCATATGGAATTCAATAAAATTTAAAATTTTACCGAAATTGAGCGATTTTATTCAATAAAGTTACAAGGATTCCAGAAATCACTGTCTTAGGCGGCGCTCTGTAATAGGTCTTATGGGAGAACAGAGCTATCTAATTAAATCATATCGAGAACCACAAACCATTTTTCCTTTCCATGGCTTTATTATGAAATCCTAAAAATTTCATTAATTTCGGCTTACGGACTGATTGACATTCTAATTGATCTCTGAAGTCAGAAATAACCAAATTAACTCATGGGAGTTTTGCTAGGAAATTGTGTTTGAGAACTTTTTGACTAAAATTTCATTTTTCTTGAATTTCAACCTACCTAATATCATCAAATATTAAAATGCAAATAAAATAAGATTTTATATAATATTCCCATAACCCCATTCCCTAGCAAGCCTCCCATCAGTCAATTGAGTTCAAATGGTAGAAAATTACTTTCGACATATTGATTAGCGACTTTCTTGGGCGAAGACAAAGATCGAGGGTAAAAATTTCTATAAAATATATTTTATTTTGCGTATTAATTAGATTTGAGATATAGAATAAAAGAATGTTCAAAAATAAATACACAAAAATCACAAAAAGAACCCCAATCTGCAAAGGAACCTATAAAGTAAAATAAAAAAGACAATTATAACCAAAAAGCACATCATGATTTAATTCCAAAATGATCAAACTCTAGCAATAGGAAATAAAAAAGATATGTTATGAAAAATAACGAAAATCAATAAATAATTAAATAAATAATGTTAAATTGCTATACTCGAATAAAGGATGAACCATCATTTTAATATATTAGAATTACCTACCATAATAATATCACATATTCCCTATGAAAAAAATCCCATACAGTTTTTGTGTAGTTTTCGTGCCAAAAAAAACACTACAATTTTCGGACAGTGTAGGGTGCCAAAACATGAAATAACTTGTACGGTCAAATTTTTAGCACATTTTTCCTACAACATCTGAATTAGGAAAATCAACTGTACTAATCGATATAGTCTTTGTATGATTATTTCCTAGCTTAAATTTATTATCATAGATAGTATTTTTGTCTGCTTTGCAAGTTTCTTTTAACGCCAAGAAAGGTTTAAAAGCTCAGTTTGTTATTATTTGCAATTTTTGTAAAAAACAATTAATTTAATTTACCCACTTTTAGTAATATTAAATTTTCCATACGTCGATAAAATACTAAACTATACAAAATCTGTATGTTTTAATTTTTCAATACAATTTCAGCACAATTTTTATATATTTCAAATTTCAAATTTTTTTTCTGTACGATTTCTCTACGTTAAAATTTCTGTACAATTATTTTTGTATGGAAAATTGTAATAACTACACGAAAGCTGTATGATTTCAGTATACACCTGTACGAAATCATGAAACATGTACAACTTTTTTTCATAGGGATTCATGAGCCGAATCTCAGAGGCTCGTAAGAACGGCCTTGCAAGGACTGATCTAATTCTGTGTACAACTGTCAAGTCAATTTTATTATCCATGTTCATAGCATCAGATAGTTGATGTTTGGAAATTTTACGAAGGTTAAGAATTACAGCACGTACAGGAAAATATTCGTAAATCCTTGTCTATATTCGCCTTAAAATATTAAAATAAAAAGATCTATTCCATACTTTTCTCACTCAAAGTGCGCACACATATAGCTTTTCTAAATAAGTATGATTTGAGCTGTTCGAACGCAAGAATAGCAAAGCAAATAGTGAGTATACGAAATTGATTGATAAATATAAGGTGGGTAGTGAGGGTGATTTGTTATAAATATTGGGAATTTGTCATTCAAAGGCTTACTTTCAGGTAGCGTTAAAGACCTTCCAGGTTGTTCTCAGCAGAGGAAATGTATAATTATTTCTAACCAGTTCGTTTAAGTAAAAAGACAATGAGAGGTTAATGGGAATATAAACAATAGGACAGATATAACATTTTTATCGAAAAAAACAATAAGATAGGAGACCTGAGAATATTCCTTTATTTCAAATATTTATGAGTTTCTTGCGTCGACATGGAAAATTTCTAGATATAGAAATGTGAAAAATGCAAAACTAGTGTATATATATATTAGTTAAAACTCTCAGACCACTCTACCATTAACCATGGTTGAAGTATATTTTAAAAAAGTAAAATTATCTATCGTTACTATGATATAAAGTATAAAGAAATTTTTTTAGTACATATTCGTCATCATTGATTTTATTAATCACGTGTATTATGCAATTTAAAGGATTCAAAAATTAAATAATTATAATGGCTAGCGTTTCTCAGGTACGAATCCATAGCGTGGGTGTAGAGTTTTGAATCGGATATATTTATTAAATCCGGATTAGATACGAATAAAACTGAATACTTTCGTTCTATCCGGAT
>CAMKVN010000488.1:0-28136 GCA_946474995.1 Funneliformis geosporum | reverse complement strand
AAGTTTTTTTAATAATATAAAAATAAATAAAAATTAAAAATTTTAGCTTTTATAAAGAAAATACTTTTATTAAAAAACTTTCAAAACTTTGATTTGATTTTATTTAAAAAACATTATAAATTTTATTATAAAAACATTATTGGTTTAATAACAAAATTTTTAATATATTTAAATTAATTTAAAAGTATAAGTAAAATTCCTTCTAAATATAAAAGGAAAATTATTAAAGAAATACTATATATTAATTATTTCTACTTATCTGCCTTGCTTTTAAGCTAATCTAATGATTATATGTCTTTTTAAAATCAAAATCTTCAATATCAGATCTGTTAATCAAAAAAATCAAATGTTAATTTAAATTTTTAACATATAACTATTTTATAATTTTGTCAAAAATAAATTTTGTTGAAAATTTTGTTTTCAATATTGGCCTTTGATAAAAAATAATAAGAGTTATTTCTACAAGTAATGAAATAGTTGATAATTACTATTAAAATTTTATTTTACTTTTTTCATAAAAATTTTTTAAATAATTAATTTCTTTAATTTCATATTTTATTATTTATTTTTCTATTTTTAGAAATAAATTGATATCAAAAATACTTAATGTATTATATAATTCAGATTCTAGAAACCTTCTTTTTAATACATTAATAATTGCTATAGCATAATCTTTATAAATTTCAGAATTACATGTATATTTTGTTGAATTTTCTTATGATCCATATAATTTGTAAAATAATACTACATGTTAGTTCTATATTAATATTTCAATAAAATTTTTGAATATAGAATTAATTACTACTTGTAAATGAGGATTAAGATGAGAAAAAACACATAATCTGATTAAAAAACCTATTCAAAATTATTATTAAATCTACTATAAATATTGTAGCAATTACAAAGTTTTCATCTAATAATGAAATTAAATTTTCTGCTAATTTTTCTTCTACTATCATATTTTCATTTAAAGTTGCTAAAACTGAATTTATAATTCTATAAAAATTTCTCATAGTATTTGATAATGATAACCATCTAACTTCAGTATAATTTAATACTTCTTATTGTGACTTATTATTATTATTATCCTATTATATAAATAAAAAATATTATTATTAATATTTTAAAATATATAATATAAATTATTTATTTATAAATACCTGTATAATATATAATATTTTATAGCATTTATATGATCAACTAAAATATGAATAAACTTTATTTAAAATACTTTCATATTCTTTAAAATAATTAACATTTGTTAATACATCTTTTTTTTACTAGATATAATCAATAAGAAATATAATAATTTGATAATATAAATGGATTTGATTTTTTAAGTTTCATTGATACACCTTTTTTAGAGTTCCTAATGAGTCGAGTCGAGTCAATTCAAAAAATTTTAAAACTCTAACTCGACTCAACTCGAGTTATACTTAAATTTGACTCGACTCAACTCGAGTCAAATAAAAACTCCCAAAATATATTTGCTGATTATATAAATAATAAAATAATAAAATTATATTAATGTTTCGGAGGCTATTATCTAATGATCTACCAATCAGAATTTCATGAAATCTGCACCATCGTGTTCGCCGAGATGCGCACATCAAAATTATATGTGTTGAATTTCTAATGGATCACTGAATGAGAGATATTCAAGAAAATGTGTTGAAAATTGATTTTTGGTTTCGAAGGACATTATCTCAAGATCTACCGATCAGAATATCGTGAAATCTGCACTATCGTGTTCGCCAAGATGCGCTTATCAAAATGATATGTGTTGCATTTCTAACGAATCACTAGACGCTGAGATATTTAAGAAACGTGTTAAAAATATTCAATTAATACTTCGTAACTGATATATTTTCGAATTCCAGGATTGTACCAAATTGAGTTACACAAGATTTCAAATATAGATATATGGTTATACAAAATCCTTAAAAGGAAATTTTTAGCTATCGAAAAATTGGAGAATCACCAAAATGGGTTACACAAAATTCCCAAAATAGTAATTCATATAACATCAATTCACGTGAGTCAACTCAAGTTGAGTCGAGTCAATTTATTGACTCGACTCGACTAATGACTCAACTCGAGTCAAATAAGTCAGAAAATTTTTGACTCGAGTCAACTCATTTGACTCGTGAGTCAACTCGACTCATTAGGAGCTCTACCTTTTTTACATCCTATATAAAATTAAATTTATTAATTATAAATAAAATAATTAATTAAAAATAAAAACAATATAAATTACCAATCATCATTACTGTTCCATCTGATCTATAATAGATTAATATATTAAAATTTATATTTTTCAAAATAATGAATAATTTTATTTGGTTAAAAATATAAGTCATATCTGATTCTTTTAAATTAATTATTCCTAAAAAACACATAAATGAAATATTATTGATTAAATATTTTGCAACTGTTAAGAAATATTTATTATCTCCTACAGTATTTAATTCATATATCATAATATTTTAAAATTTTGAATTATTTAATTCATTAATTACATAACAAATACTTTCTAAAAATTCATTTTCTGTATTATCAGTTGTATAGCTACTACTTTTATAATTTAATATTTTAAGAATATATGAATTATTTAAAACTATATATTCTTTATATTCTTTGTTATTTTTTATTTGATATAATACTAATTTACTTAAATCTGAAAAAATATTAATAGCTTGATGTTTTTTAGATAAAAATAAATATTTTACATAAGTAATATAATGTTAAATTTGTTAATTTCTAGTTATTTAGTAAAATTGGTGATAGTCTTGTTTATTATAGTTTAGATAAATCTTCAGAATCTTTATATTCATTTATTTTAACTTGATTTTTAATGTTTTCTAATCAATAACTTGTTACTTTTATTACAAAAACCAATTTTTCATTTCTTTGCTTAAATAATGAACAAAATAAAATAATTTTTATCATTTATCATTCTTTGGTTTAATTATAGATAAATTTTAAATCTGTTTTTTATGATTATATAATCATTTAGTAATATTTATTTACTATCATTATCATTATCTGAATGATTATTTAATTTATTAAAAAAATTAGAAATTTTTTCTGAATTATCTTTCTATTCTTGACTTATTATTCCTTTTTTGACTTAATATATTGGAAGAAAAAAATCATTTTAAATTGTTTTTCAAAATTAGCATTTTGTAAAAAAAATTAACTTTAAATATTTTAATAAAATTATAATTATATAAGAGGCTATACGAGAATCTATAATTACAGTGAGATCTCTTTAATACATTTTTCTTAAATGTATACATTAAATATTTTCTATACTTCATAAAGTCTAAGTATATAAAGATTATATAAAATTATCTCTTTAAATACACATTCTTTTTAAATGCATGTTTTTTTAAATTTCATTATGATCTTAAGGGATTGATACATTTAGAGAGGTTCATTTTATTTTATAAATAATTTATGTTTCATAGATTTGAATCAGTTTTAACTAAGAAAAGTTTAATTTATGGTGGTATGCTATTAATATTGAGGTACGGATCATATGATTTATTATGTCTCGTACCTCAATTTTTAATAGCATACCACCCATATATGAATTTATATAAGAATTTTACTATTTATATTCAATTATTAACCAAAAAAAAAAACGAAGCACGTGACTTTGCCGATTAAAAAAAAGATAACATACTTAGTATGTCTAGAAATAAATATAGATATCGCGCCTTTATAAGATGATGACTTAAGTTTCACAAAAAATAGTCACTTTTAATATAAATAATAAAATAGCAACATTTGATGTTATAAATAACTAAAGATATGCATATACTATATATACATTATGGCAAATTTGCTAACCAAATATGTAGTCTATATGTTTAAACTGTTTTTCGTCTAGTTTTTCTGTAAATAATTCTTTGAGCAATCTTTGCCAGGAATAGCAGTCAAATGACTAAACCTTTGAATTAGAATCTTCATAAACGAAACTTGTATGCAGCTTCGAATAATCCTTAAGCAACAATGATCACACCAGCAATTCATAACCCATTACTGCTTTAAAATCGATTACATAAAACGTTTCGACGGCTCAACAATTCTGCCCGATTTTCATGAAAGAGATTGTTTTGTACATCAATCACATCCACGAATTCATTTTTATCTAGTTGAGTTGCACATGCCTCCGCGAAACATCTGGAATAATCATTCTTCCCGAAAATTTACCATGGTTTTAGAGAATTGAATTTCAAAAGGTAGCTTCATCATCAGGAAGTTCAGAAAACTTACATCAAATTATAATAATAAAAAGGTTTGTATTGCTAGCAATTATCATGACATTTCTGAATATGCTTCTTATGGATTTGCGATTGTTCAAAGATAAATTGAACATGCTTGCGCTCATCTATCTCATTAAATATATATTCTTATAATTTATTACTTTCGAGATGAAATAATCATACTCGTAAAAACATACTGCTGAAATTGCAAAAGATGTCGAATCAACCAATGTACTCATTGATGGAAATACAATTGCAATTATTTAATATGATGATTTCAAGTCCAATTTTTCGTGAATCGCAGTAAAGTCTTAATCACATGAATATTGTATAAATAAACGATATACCATAAAGCATTTGGTTAGCATCAGTCACGCCACATGAATTCAAAAACATGAACGATTTTAGGCAAATGACATAATTATTACGAATTTCATGTGCTTTATTTAGGATTCAAAACTTTTTTTTGATATTTCACAAAAAAAAAATAATAATAATTATAACGATAATGACTGTTGAAAAATTAACTCGTATTGGCATTGGGATGTATCGTATGTGTCTTGGAAATAAATTCAATGAAGATGCATTGCTTAAAGCTTTAAGTAGGGAAACCGATGGTTCCGATATCAATGTGATCGATACTTCGACAAATTATTGTGATGGAGATAGTGAAAAGTTGATTGGAAAATTTTTATCGAATACTGAAAGAAAACTTTTATCCCGTTCTGAAATATTTCTTGCAACTAAATATGGTTATATCCAAGGAAATAACATGAATTTGTACCATAATGGAGCGTTTAAAGTATGGTGCTACGACTTTTTTTTTTTTTTTTTTAAATAAAAAAGACTAAGTAATAATAAATTGATCAATTTTACGAGTATAGAAAGTTCCAGATGAACATATCGTACACTATACACCCAATTGCTTTCATTGCATTCATCCAGAATTTATGAAGTATGATATTCTTTATTTTTTAAATTAATTCAAAATGATTAAACTGTTTAAAATTTTAATTTGTAGAGATCAATTGAACCGAAGTTTGCATCGTATGCAAACGGAATATGTTGATATTTTGTTCATTCATAATCCAGAATATTTTCTTATGAATAAAATCAAATCTTCCAATGAAAATGTGAAAGGTTTGTTTAGAACCAAAAAGTTTATGTGCGAAATAGTAATGTATCTTTGTTAATATTATTAATTCATTATAATAGAATATCAAAAGCAAATGTTGGATAGGATTAGTCAATCGTTCGAAGCAATGGAAGAAGCAATTGACAAAGGTCAAATTCGTTCCTATGGTATTAGCTCCAATAGTTTTTCCGTACCTGAAGAAGACAAACATTTTTTGCCTTTTTATGATTTGATCGATCGTGCAAAAGAAGCTTCGAAGCGCGTAAGAGGAACCGAAAAACATGGGTTTTCTGCGGTGCAGATGCCCGCTAATTTATTAGAAAGACATGGATTAAAGACCACCGCGATTTGGGCAAAAAAGAACGGATTAAATGTAATGGAAATAATTTTATTTTCTAGGATTGATTGTTTTATAATGCACCGATTTATTTTTTTATTATCGACTTTTTAGGTGCTTGTTAACAGGCCTCTTAATGCTTTCAACGAAGACGGTGCCTTTCGTTTGGCGAGTTATCCTAAAACAAATTATGAACACGTGAAAAATTCTACATTTGAAAAGTTGGGGCAAAATTACGGCGGAATTCTAGATCTGATTAAACAGATGGATAATCTACTTCCCAAGATTAAAAATGTATTTCAATGGGAAAATTATCGTATTTCAGGTACTAATTACCTTTTTATATAAGGTATCGTTTTGTAATAAATTGATTGATAATCAAATCTTTTAATCTTTCATTTGTTCGAAGTCTATTCTTCACTTGGACAGTTTCGAGGAAATCCTGATGTTAATTCGATCTTGCAGCCATTCTTGGATACATTTGATTCAGAAGTAAGATATCGTGGATCACAAGCCGTTAGAAAATATTTAATTGAAAAATATAATATAGATGAGAATGAAAGTATCGAAAAAATTGCCTTGGAATATTTATTTAATAGTGGGGTCGTTGATGTGGTTTTAATGGGAATGACTCGCGAAGAGTATGTTGAATTTGCAAAGGAAATGCTTCGTAGATTTAAACATTAGTTGCGGTTGTCATCTATATTTAATATGGTTACTACCTTGATCGAATGCTTTTTGAATGTTTTTCTTTGGCCGTTCCGTTGTACTGTGCCACGATATATACTGCGGGAACCGTACTTTTATAATTCTAATAAATTATTCGTTCAAAACTTTAACCGGGAAATTTGGCAATGTCATCCGAACTTGATTATAAAAAATTATAATTAGTTTTCGAAAAATCAAATTTAAGTTTTTTTCCCGCAATGTGGCGCAGCTTACCATTTTTATTCTGACAACAAATTTCTTAAAATCCTTATTAGTAAATATAGATTTAACTTTCATGTCATGTTTACGCGAAAAAATTACGCGAACTTATCGTGTTTTGAGAGAAACGCGATTGAGAGCCAAGGTACAGTAAATGGTGTGAAATTCATCTCTGCGATTTCGATTATTTCGATTATAAAAGGTAAAGTTGATAAGGTAAACGAAGGCAAAACGTACCGTACCTTAAACATTCTCTTGTAAATAATTTAATCCATAGAATATAAAACATTATGAATCATGAAGGAATATAATTGCATTGTAATTCTAATAAAAGGAATACGAATATTATAAAATTTTTTTCTATCAGCTTATGTTGTTGAATGTCGTTTGACCAGATTTATCTTGGAATGTTGAAAATAAAAAATAAAAATCATCAAGTGAATTTATACCATCTCATAAGATGGAATCTTTTTTAAAGAATTATATAGATACAGTATAAACATTGTTCTGTTGGGTTAAACGAAATAAGATTAATTTGATAAAGTTTTCGAAAAAAAAAAAGAAAAATATATTTATATATCGTGCTTGTTAATTACCGTATTGCTATCAAAGCCAGGCAAATTTATTTTTCCTTTGACATTTTTCGCAAATCCCAAGAATAAAGAATTAACGCGTCTCTTTTAGAATTGAACATTAAACGTTAAAATCATGAATGTCTAATTCGTTAAATTTTCGTGGATTAATGTAAAGCTGTTGTTTATAAAAGTGATGAAAATTCTATCCCAATCTACAAATTTTCTTGCAATCTAGATTCCTTATAATTAACGTTCTTTCTTTGATAATCTTTGATAAACCAACGATATTTCCATCATGTCCATTGTGTCACCCCAAATTCTTATTAATTAAAAGTCCATAAATTTCAAATGTAAAGTTTCAAGGATACTATATATCATTATATTTTTACCTAATGTTAAGCAATTTAAAGTGTGTACTTGTCGAACCAAATTCTTTGCATACGGCATGTCCGGCATGTCCAATAGTTTTTTTTTCCCCACAAGCTGATGGTTCTTGTTCATTTCTATATTAAATTAATGTGCTTTCGTATTGAATAATTCACTCTTAATAATATAATGTAGCGATAAAATTTTGCATTTTAATCTCATTATGACCGACAAAGTTGACGCTCCAATGGCGGTAAGAAAAAAAAAAAAAAAAAAAAAAAAAAAAAAGAGAGAGAGAAAAAAAAGGACGAGGATGAATGACAGGAACAGGTGTCGCTTTTATATTTTAAATTGTAATTATTGGTGCAACAATAAGTTTTTCAATACAAGATATATCAATGAAACCTTTTCATTTTCGATGAATCTTTTTTTGGTCTCGTCTTTTTGAAGAGTTGAAAAAGTTAAGGCGCAGCAGAGATCTCGATTATTTTGCGCAGTATACCAAATCGCGAATTTTTTTTTTTACGAATTATAAATTGGAATCGTGTCGCAGCTGCTATTTGGTAACTGATTTTAAAATAACATGTATAAATATATCTCGTACATTATATATTTAAATATAATGCAAATCATATGAATATACAAATGATCGCGTCAGGGAAAAAAAAGAAAATTTATTCTAAATAGAAAGGTATAGAAAATTTATCATTCAAAAAGTTCAACATACACAAATGACTTGTTTAGAAATATGAAACACTTTAAAAAAAATAAACACCAATTGAGAAGCTTTAATTTTGCGTAATATCCGATACGAATCTATTGAACAAGGTTGTATTAAATATTTATCAACAGCTATTACATTTGGGCAAGAACAATAAAAACAATGGGGCGCCCCGTTGCGCGTACCACGGTTATACTTCTTCTTAATTAGTTCGTGAATAACATGAAATTGGGACTTCTATAAGGCTAAAACAAGTAAAGCACAGAGACATAATTGTGTAATTTGTTTTTTTTTCTCGTGATACTTGAAAGTATAATATTTGTTTACGATTATATAAATTTTTTTTTTTTAATATTGTTATAATTTTTTTTATTGATTTACGATTCCATTCTATAATTACAAATCAAGGGCTTGTGTACTTTCTTTGTCTTGCAACTCTTTTTATCACTAACAAATTTTCAAAAAAAAAAAAAAAAAAATCCAATATCCATTTGGCTTGCTACTAAAATACGCCGACTAATAGTTTTTAGCATGTTAATTTAATCTAGTTTATTTAAATATAATATTTTGAGTTCAGTGTAAAAAAAAGATTTTCTTAGACCATTTGATTTAAATTCTAAAAAAAAATATTATTCAACCCCTTACAATTCCCACGCGAAAGATTCCTTGTTTACTTTTTCGGGGTTATAGTTATTTAATTGGTATTTTGAAAATTTGAAGTAGTACTTTCTAACTCAAAAAAACATTTTGGTTACATTATCTTGTGACAAAATCATCCATCTTCAATTTCTTTATTGCAACAAGTAAAACAGATATAATGTTCGGTATCAACTATTGTTCTGGTGATATTATGAATTATAAAGTTTAACGATCATCTCTCAAGTTTACCGCGTTAAACCACAAAAATAGAAAAATTCTGTAGCACTCACTGTAAAGATGTAAAAGATATGTGATGATTTATACGCCGAAGACCTTTTTTTTAATATATGTGTGTGTGTATATAATGTAAAAGGTTTATAATTAACTATAGAATACATCTATATAAACTTTTAAAATCATGTACTTAAAAATAAATCAATTATAAGTGATGAAGTTATGATTCGTTCAATTAATTAAGAACTTGGAACATGCAAAAGAAGCATCGGTCTTATCTTGGTTAATTATTACTTTAAAAAAAACTGTATATTTTAATTTATTATAATATATATTTATATATATATATATATAAAAAGAGTAAATTAGAAACCGGTCATATTTAAAACAGTTATACAACGGAACAAATTTACGATAATAAAAAAGATAAGCATTTGAAATCTTTTTGTTTTATTATTAATAATAATTATTATTTGTGATTTCTAATATTATGTGATCACACCATAAATCAACAGTCCAATTTTTTTATATAGTTTATTCTAATTTTGTCCTACATTTGTCCATTGTTAAAAAATAACAATGGAAACAATTTTTTTGTTTTCATCACATCAAGAAATTTTTTTTTTTTTTTATACTAATGCAAATCTAGGTAAGTTTTAGTTAATGATGTAACGAGGTTGATGGTTGGTTTGGTGTGGCGTTAATTAATTGATCATCAAAATTCCCTGATCAGGATTCAATGTGATTGAACTTTGTGTTCATCTTGTGTCGCGTGTGTGATGTATAAATATTTTTTGTTTGTTAACATATTTGAATGAAGGGTATAACCATATTACATTGATAACGTTTCAACTTTTTACATCCCCGTTTCGGATAAATTATTAAAAGATTCGGCATATATCTTTTAGGTTCTATTGTTTTATCATCAAAATCTTGATTGCCACAATAAAAATTTACATCATTTTTTTATTCTATTTTATTTTTATCCAAAACTAATTCTGACAAATAAATTAAAGTTGCCTAACCATCACGTCCAAAGGCCCAAATTCGTCACCGAGAGGTATCACCGGAAAATACGTTACGGATTTCATCGATAATGAATCAACTAAAAGGTCACATCGGTTCGTTGGCTGATGGCCTGGCTATTAAATTTATCCACATTTTCATCATCTCGTTTTGAGGAGTAAACTTTAGTTTGTAACACATAATATTTAAAAATATATTTTTTTTTGTTAACCTAATTAATAAAGATATCTTACGTTATTTTTCGCGACTTTTGATTGAAGGACCTAATTCAACGGGGTGCACATATTTGTCAATGTAAATTCTAAAACCAATTAGAACTTGTTACGTTCCTTTTTTAAAACGGTCAGGATTTACAAAGGGACTCAACGGGTCTCCACTCAACCCTACAATCCTACAATTGATAAATAAATGAAAAAAAAGATTATTAATAGGTTTATAATAAAATATAATGAAATGCTATTTCGGTATTTTATATTAGGTTATAATATTTATAAAGGTTGCATGTTACTTTAAATTCAAATCATTCCCTATCGATGAGATCACATCACCGCTACTGTTTTACGGTTTTTCACCTGCACGTGTGTATATAATTGAAAAAAAGGGCGATAGGAAACAAGATTTGAAACAGGTTTTTTTATTTTATTTTTTTTTTTGTTTATTTATTTATTTATTATTATTATAATTTTTTTTTTTTGGTTTAAATTATAAGGAAAAAAATTATTTTCACGCTTAAAATAAATTTATTTATATAAAATACTATAAAAAATACAAATAAATATAAAATATGTAGAGTTACAACAACATTTGAAAAATACTCTCCCCCCCCCCTGTATCTTTCCTGAAATGCTGTGTTACAACTCTTGTCTTTGTTTTAACGACCGACTTTGTTGGTATTTGAGTCAATCATTATTATTTCATGTTAAAATATTTTAACTTCCATTGTTATTTCAAAGTGATTTTCACTGCGCCATGCGTAACGAGCAATTGTTCATTATTCTTTTACTATAATCATTATTTTGGAAATATTTGTTGAATGATTATAAAAAGGGGTAGGTTCTCAACAGAAGAACAAAATATCATCTTTCCTCAAAAAAAAATAAAAAATAAAAAATTTCTCTCAGCATTAAAAAAAAGGCACAAAAAAAAATAACAATAAACAGGGCAGCAGACCTTCATAAACCGGCAAATTAAAAAATATTTTAAAACCTCAACTAGGAAAATCTGCTAATACTACCTGAAATTTTTGTGAAGAAAATCCCACACCTTAAGAATAAACAAAAACTCAACCACCTTTTTTATAAATGATGCTTGATTTCGTACATTACCAAGATGGGGCTACCAGCATTCCTGAGGATATCGATGTTCAACTTCCTTTACGACTTTTTGACGACGACCTACTGGCGAAGCCTCGCCGTGGTAGAATACCGACTAGACCCCCCAATAATTTCCTAATTTTTAGGACAGCATATACGAGGGTTCTGCAATCTCGGGGCTTCTGGGACTTAAGAATGAGAGAGGTCACCCGGAGGGCGGCGAAAGCATGGTCTGACGCATCAGCGGATGTTAAAGCCGAATGTAGGAGGTTGGCTTCTCATGCTAAAAAAAGGCATGAGGAGGTATACGGACCGCCCCCAAAGAGGACTCGTAAAAGACGACCAAATAATGCTAGGATTGAAGATGATACGGAGCAAATACCAATTCCCGATGCAATAGTGTACCCTACACCACAACCGACATCTTTTTATTTTGAAGATATCATAGCGCCACCTTACAACTGGCAGCCGGAAATGTATGGAATGTTCTCTCCTTCTACTACCGAGAGTGAAGATTCTTCAAATAACCAACAATATAATACGATTTATTCATCGTTGTAATCGTTTCTCAAAATTCCCAAAGTGAATGACCGACTTGGCATGCATGGCAAATGGCAAATTTTCGTTTTAGGCATTTATTTATTTTATTCATTTTTTTCGACTTCATTAAAAAAAAAACCAAATTGCAAACACACAAAACACAAACAAAATTTTCATTATGTTCACATTGTTTAATCGTAAAAACCTATGTAAAAAAAAAAAACTTTCAATTTTTGTAAGATTTCAAAATTAAGCCACAACTTATGCCGATTTAAATCTCATTCTTTTTTTTAAAAGAAAATAATTATCGACTTTATAACATTTTCACATTTTCTCGTTTTTTTTTTATTTATTTTTTTTTTATTCATTCATTTATATGGGTGGATAGGTTATTATTTATTTAATCGTGTAGATTTTTTTCTTTACAAAAATTTATGTAAATAATTTTAAAATTTCAAATAAATTTAAGAAATTAGTTATTGGAAAAGAAAAAAAAAATTTGTATAATACGCAGTAAAATAAAAATTTTATTCACGTGAAAAAAAGTTCAAAATTCCAGTCTGTTTTTATACTTGATCGCTTATTTTTTTTCATAAATTATAAACTCGCGTGGGAAAGAAGGTTCGAGAATAATAAATATTTTCTAAGCTTGAAATTGTCATTGTACTCGGAAATTTTCTAACGTTCGGTTTAACGTCGTAAAATAAATTATAAAAAAAAAAAAAAATGTTTAAATTGTCATTCATATTTTCTAAAAAAAAAAAAAAAAAATTGAAAATTTCGTAGTTAAATTCTCAAAGATTTTGTTATTCATCTCGTGTTTTGCAGATTGCAGCGAGAATCCTTACATTAAAATTTTTTTATTTAAGTTTCGGGAGACAATCAAGTTGAGAACAATAAGAACAATACAAGCATCCGAATATTCTCAAATCATTTTTAGAATGAACAATGTTTTAAAGTATGCTGTGAAATGTTGTGATTGTGAATTCTTTCATTAACAATTATATTTCAATCTTCATTTTATTCGTACACGGATAATGAATGAAATTAATCTTTGTTCAATAAAAATCCAATGAAAATATCAATGAAACCAATTTGAAAAAAAAAAAGATTTCTAAATATATTCTTATTCAATTTAAAGGTTTGGCGCCAAGATCGTAGCACCATTGTTTGGGCACCTATCAGTAAATTTGTACGACAATTTGGGTCATACCATTATTCAAATTCCCTTATCTTGATACGAAATACTTGATCTCATACTATTCGGAAGTGGTGTAACATTGAGAATGGTTACTCCACACGAAACAGGGGGAAGAAGTTGGCGGGATTCTTTAGAAGTTCTCCCGCGCAAAAATTTGATGAGATTGACATACATTCGATAGGTAAGTATTACGATATGTTTGTTTTATATTTGAGACTTTTCAGACGATCAGATTTTAAAGTATATTTCTTTTTTAGATGCTGTTTTCTAAACCCCGCCTTATTTTTGACCGGTATTTTATTTTTTTTATTGTAATTTATTAGTCCAACTTTGGAAATTATATTTTCTCATGTTGCTATTGTTTCCGAGGCAAAGGATTTTTACAATGTTGGAAATTCTAGTGTCCGAGATTTTTCGAAAGAAGAGAACAAAAAAAATAGTCATGTCAACGCACCCCATGAATTAGTCACAACTTGTGTTTTATCAGATATTACTAATGAACTTTAAATGGAATTTCTCAATGTGAAGGCGAAATACTCTTCATTAATTAATGCGCTTCATTTAATTTCTCCTATTACGTACAAATAAGCGAAGTTCATTGATTAGACTTCATTAGAACAATGATTGTAGAGCTAATAAAAAAATCACATTGTTCATATTATAATGAATGAGCATGTTTTGGCAATGTGCGGGTCCTCCAATTTTAGCTTTACAAACAAACTCGGAGGATTCCCTTACAATGACATGATGCAAATGTGGCAAAAATGATTTAAGCTTATTGTTTATAGCTTACAATTTCGGAATAAACTTTTCCTCAAATATTTCCAATTTTGGGATCATTGTTATCTTTCTAAAAAAAAAAAAAAAAAAAGGAATGTGAAAAAAAATAAATCGAATGATGCAGGGGAATTAAAATGTTACCAAATTAGTGTCTATTGTCTCCTTAGTCAATCGTCCGGAAACAATGCCACTTGTTTTTTTTTTCCTTTTTCTTATTCCTCGAGGGCGTTCAAACGGAAGCACGAAATAGCTCGGCTCTAATCATCTGCACGTCATTGAAATGCGAGTGTGGCAAATAAGGTTACATATATCAATTTTTTTAAAAAGTTTATTTTAAAAATTTAGTGATTATTATCATTATCATCAACATCATCATCATCACTGTCATTGTTATTGTCATTCCCTTGCACAACAATACTAAATTTAAAAGCTATAGGTATATATTTAGGATCATTCATTTTTTATAAAGATTATTTTGGTTAAAAAAAATTTTAAAATGCAAAACTTAAATTTAACCACGATAATCTCGCCACTATGTTTACATGTTTACGTCGGTTTCAATAAGAATTAATCTGGGAAAATTAAAAAAAAAAAGGCAATACTTCAGAAAAATTTTTTTGCTAGAAAAAAAAAAGGTGATAATAGTTGATGTAACGTTGGTAGCAACTTCTTAATTCCGGTCATGTAATTTTGCCCGGAATAATGTAATCTTTCACGTGATATTTTTACAAAAATCGAGTATAATTAAACAATATTTTTAATTTCAATAATAATAATTTTATATTATAAACCTTTATAAATATATTTGAATAAGATATTTATTAGTTGCCAAAATAAATATTTAAAATATATTTAAAAATAATTATATCTTTTTAATATAAAATCTAATATCTTAAATAATTATTTTAAAAATTAAATTAATATAATATCTATTTATATCCTCTATTAAACTTATTTAAAATTTATATATAAAATTTATTTAATAAATAAATATAATTTTATTATTATTATCTTTATTAATTTTCAAATTTTCTTTTATAATTTATATATTTCTTAATAAAATTTTATAATTAGTATTAAGATTATTATTAAAATTAATTTTAAATATTTATATATTATGATTATAATTTTTTTATTTTGAAAATATAAAATAAGATTTTTTTAGAAATCTTTATTATAAATATAGATTATTAATTAATTTTATTATTTAAAATATAATTATATAGATTTCTAATTATATAAAATGTATAAATATTAGTTATATTAATAAATATATAAAAATATAATTTAAATTTAGAAAATCTAAAAATTTAAATTAAATTAATTAGTAATTAAATTAGATAAATTAGTTAAAATAATATTTTTTTTATTATATTTACATTTTTATATTTTATTTTTATTTAAAAATAAAAATTTTTTATAATAAAATTATTAAAATAAAGGTTAATTCAAAAAAAAATTTATTTAATATAATATTTATATCTTTTAAAATTTTTTTTTATTAAATAAATTTTATAATATAATATTATATATAATATATTTATATATAATTATATATACTTTTAAATTAGATTATAGAAAATAATTATTATTTTTAACAATAAAAATTCTAATAATAAAAAGTTAATAAATAGTATAATAAGTATAATAATATATATTTATTAAAAAAAATTTTATAAATATATAATTAAATAAATTTATATTTATTAAAATTTTAAAAATTAATAAAATAAAATAAATTAAATATTATCATTATATAATTACTTTATTTAATAAAATATTTATACTATAAATTTTATATAATAAATATAAAATTAATATAAAATTTTTAATTATTTTTATTAATAATTAAAAATTAAAAAATTTATATAAAAATATTTATTTTTAATAATAATATTTTTAATTAATTAATATAAATTTTATATATAAATTTAATAATAAAATTATTTAAAGAAATAAAATTATATTATATATATAAAATATAATAAAAGTTTATATAATTTTATTTAAAAATTAAAAATAAATATTTTAATAAATTTTAATATATTTTATATATTGTAATATTAATTTATAATTAGCTTTAATATTATAAAAATTATAATAATTATTTATAAAGTTAATAATTAAATATTATAATTATATAAATTATAATTTTTATAAAATTTTATATTTATAATTAATTGTAATATAAGTAGTTGAAATTTAAATTTAACTAGTTAAAATTAAAGATAATAATATTTTTACTTATTTATAAAAAGAATTAAAGTAAAAAAAAATAATTTATTTTTGTTTTTTCTTTAAATATAAAATTATAATAAAGTATAAATAATTATAAATAAAATAAGATTTACAATATTTTAATAAATAATATTTATTATTATCATATAAATTTTAAAAATTAAATTTTAATTTATAATAAATTTTTATAAATTTATTATAAAAAAAATTAATATATTTTTGATAATTTATTTTTATAATTTAGTTTAAATATATATATATAATAAATATAAATTCTATAAAAAATTTTTAGTTTTTAATAAAATTTCTAATTTTAATTAAAAGAAATTTTTTTTTTAATCACATAATTTATAATATAAAAAGGGTTGTTTGAAAAATATGATTTTGAGAATTTTTTTATTAAAATTTAATTTTTATTGTATTTTAATTTAATACTTTTAATACTATCAAAAATTAAAATACAATAAAAATAAAATTTCTCAAAATCCTATTTTTCTAGCAAATCCTTCTATATAATAATATAGGATTTTTGCAATAAAAAATTATCAGAAAAATAAAAGATAAGTTAATATTAAATTTAAATATTTTAGCCTAAAAATTATATTTGATATATAAAAGTAAAATTGATTTTTTTCTGACAATAATCCTATATAATATTGGCTTTATTAGCTTTATTAATCTTTATTGTATCAATAAAAGATAAAAATATAATATTATTTACAAATAATCATAAATTAATTATTATTTACTAAAAGTAAACCATAAAAAAAATTATTGCTTTATAAAATGATTTAAATAAATTTAAACAATATAATTTTTATTGTAATTTAATATTGATAATTAATTAATATATAATTTTTTATATACAATTTGATATGACGCAACAATTATG
The DNA here is from genome assembly GCA_946474995.1 of Funneliformis geosporum. Lineage (NCBI taxonomy): Eukaryota > Fungi > Glomeromycota > Glomeromycetes > Glomerales > Glomeraceae > Funneliformis > Funneliformis geosporum. The sequence continues at coordinate 10,941 of CAMKVN010000488.1, read as the reverse complement.
CTTTTTAATTAATAAATATAATTAGTTATATCTGTCTAAATTTTTTTTAAAAAAGTAGTTTTATTAAAAGAATTTGATTTTAAATTTTTTATATAAATAAATATAAAATTATTATATTATTTAATGTATTTTAATTCAAAGAATTCAAATAAAATTAAATATAATTTTAGCAATTAAGTAAAATAGTTTTATCATATTAGTTTTATTAGTTTTATCATATTAAGAAAGGTATTTTATCAAGCATTATTAAATACAATACATAATGAATTAACATATTATATTTATTATAAAAGTAAAATAAGATTTTATAAAATTATAAATTATATAAAAATCAATATTACATAATAAAAGAAAAGTTTTCTTAATTAAATATAATTATTTTATATCATTATTATATTATTACTGTGTAAATATTAATATTATTTATAATTTTATATATAAATATAATTTTCTGAATGATAAAGATAAAACATTTAAGATTATAAATTAGAAATTATCAAGAACAGGTTTAAAAAATATATAATTATAAAATAATTTATTAAAAATAATAATAAATTTTTCTATTTTAATAAATTAAATTTATTTTATTTTTAAATTAAACATAATAATTAAAATAATATTACTTATAATTTTTAAAAATCTTAGCATATATTTTTGATTAATTATTACATTTTATATTAAATCTTAAATATATTTCTGATTTTTAAAATTAAATTAAATCAATATAGATTTTGTTTATAAAGATAAACTCAATGTTCTGTATTTTTAATTATAAATTATAAATTAAATTAAACCAAATTTTTTTAATATGTTAAATATAATAAAACAAATGTTAAAAATTCTTTAAATGTAAATTTATTTAATATATTACTTGTTATAAATAAAATTCAGATAAAATATAACTATTTAAAGAAAATTTTTTAGAGTTAGTATTAATCTATTTTTTTTTTTTGCAATTTCTTATTGCAAAATGACTATTATAAATAAATAAATATAAACTAATAATAAATTATTATGATAATTTTATAAATTAAATAAAAATATATTAATATATTTTATATACCAAATTTTTTCAAATAGATTAAATTTAATTAATTTTATAAACTCGCATGGGATTGATAAATTTCATAAAAAAATATTTGGTGTTCGATGTCAGATCGCAGAGAATCTTTAAAATAGAAAAATAAACATTACATCAAAGTATACTGTGAAATGTTTTACAAAATGTTGCAAAGCAATGATTTTCGATCTTTTTTTTCTTTGATTCGTGTGAAACATCTTTGTTTCAGTAAGTTAAAAAAAGATGATCATAAAATAGTATCAAATAGAATGATGTCATAACTTGCATTAATGTACCATTGAAAACTCGCGAAACAGGGGAAAGTTCTCCCCCGCTAAAATTTTAATTAACGATATAATCGATAGGAGACATGTTTGTTTAATTAATATTAAACAAGTCGATCGATTAAAATATATTTTAGAATAATTTCTTTTTTGGAATTCTATTTTTCAACCCCACTTTATTTATCGTCTTGTATTTCATTCATTAATCCAGCTTTGGAAGTATTATTTTCTCATGTATTGTTTCCGAGGCAAGCACCAATTAAATCGTACAAGTATGGAAATTCTATTGTTTCCGACGCCTAGAATTAAAATTTAAAGCTTATTCATATCATTTATCTATGTCATACTTTAAATGTCATTCATCAGATAGCACGCTTTATCATTTATGCATCTAATAAAACATTCCCTTATTTCTCAAGGAGTGAATGTGAAATGACAATTTTAATTGGATAATTGATTAATTGGATAATAACGAGCTTTCATTATAATTGAACAATCATTGAAACTTAAAAACTAACAGAATGAAATCCATTGTTCAAACTAATGAATGAACAAGCTTCTTTCTCATGCATCTCATTTCTCATACAACAAAGTGCTCTGATTTTAGATTTACAAACACATTCGGAATTTTCTCGGGGAAGACGAAATAAGCTTGCATAAAGTCGGAATAAACTTTCTTTCAAATATTCAAATATTTCCAATTATGGAATCATTGTCGTTGTCTTTTTTTTAGTAAAAACAAATGATTATTGGTAAGATTAATTAACAAATGCAGGGGGGTTATACGCAAATCCAAAGATTTATGTTACAAATACCAAATTAGTATCTATTGTGTTGTCAAGTGCTCGGAAACAATGAACAACTTTTTTTTTCCAGGGGATGAGCTCGAAAATGCGGGTGTGGCAAATAAACATATTACAATTCTTAAAATTTAGCCGATTATATTTCCTTTTTTTTTTTTGCACAACAAACTTTAAATTCAAAAGCTATAGGAATTAATTTAGAATCATTCAGTGTATTGTTTTGGTTGAAAAAAAATATTATTTGGTGAACTGATGAACAAAATTATCTCGTCACAATTGTTTATTATTATTTATTGATAAGCTGAAACAAACAATAAGAATTAATCTGGAAAAATTAATAATATTTCTTTACAGATAATGTATGTGAATTTCACGTGATATTTTTACTATTAACCGTTTCGATTTCCTAACAATCGGCGACGGTTTAAGTAAAAATTTAATTTTGTCGCAAACAATAAGGACTGGCGATTTCCTATTCATATCTCGTTAATAAATATATAATTTATTGTAAGATAAATATGAATTCACACGTTATTTTATCGAATTTAATTTTGCCAAAATTACAAACATATGGGAGGTTTGCTAGGAAAATGGGGCTCTGAGTAATTTTTATTAAAATATTAATTTTTATTGCATTTTAATGTTTCCTAGCAAACCTCCCATATGTATAACTTTTGACCAACATTATGATTCGTGACGCCCTTATAATTTGAAATACTATTTTTAAAATATTTAGTTAAAGAAGCTAACATTTAAAATATAACATGCTCACTTATGGAAATAATCTAATATAAAATTTTTATTATGTTAAAAAGTAAATGCATAACATATTTTTTGATTATTTTAGGTTATAGCATAATGATCATGTGGGACCTTTGACAATATAGAAACTATAGAAATTATAGAAATTGCCGGAAAAATAAAAATTAGTTAACGTTAATACTGAATTTAAACATATTTCGGCCTAAAAATCAGATTTGGCATATAAAAAGTAAAATTGATTTTCCTGGCAGTTTTCCCCCCTTTCTATTGCAAAGATCCCATATGATCATCTACTGAGCATTGAGCATACAAGTAAAATCTATTTTTTTTTTTGTAGTTTTCCACAAAAAACCTCTATATCTCAACAAATTACTTTTATTTTAATGTTATTGATGCTACTGTTATTTTAAGAAAAGTATACTGGCATTTTTTTTTTTATAAAATACTAGGTTTGTATTTTAAAAATATAAGTTCAAATTTAAAAATTTATTTTAATAATTTTTTCATTTTTTTAATCTTTATTTAATTAAAATTTTTTAAATATTAAACATATTATTTTTTCAAATATTTAAGAAATTTATTTATTTATACAGAATATGCAAATACTATTATCATATTAGAATTTTTACATAATTATGATATTATTTACATAACTCAAAAATAATATTTTATGATAAAATCAATCATTCTATAAATAATCTGTATAAGGAAATAATATGTTTAAAAAACTTATAATCATATAGAACAATAGTATAAAAGAGGTCGTAAATATTTCTGTATACTAGATACTAAAATTATCTTTTTCTATATTGAAAAATATTAAATTTATATGTTTAATCAATAAATTGTATACATATAAGAGGTGAAATAAGTATTGAATAATTTTTTCGCAAAATCATAATTAATTATTTTTATATATAGTTATCAAAACTAGAAATTTATAGTAATTTATACTTATTTCTAATCAAATATACTTTTTTTGATTAAAAGATGCATTAGTTTTTTATTTATTTAAACTTACATTTTTGTAATTTTTGTATGTTTTCACAAAGAATAGACCTTGCAAAAAAGATTATTATATGTCACTTTTAAATATAAAAATTTTTTTATCTAAGTAAAGAATTACTTTTGTCATAGATATTTTTATCTGATTTTAAATTATTTTGAAGAACTTTATTCAATTATTAAGTTAAGATTCTGAAAAAATAAATTTAATTTATCTAATACTTAAAAAATTAGAAAGGATTACTATTAAAAAAAAAGTTAATTCTTGAAAAATTTATGCCTTTTCAATTTTAGGTAATTATTTTACAAAAATAAGTCATTTATATTTAAAAATATTTAAATATATAAAAAATTAAAAATATAAAATTATTCAATATTAATTTCAACTCCTATATATATAAATATTAAATTATATAAGAACTCATACAGCAAAAGTTAGGCTCAGACTAATTATATGATTTTAAGATTTCATAATAATCATATGAAAAATTTGCTAGAAAAATAAAGCTTTGAACATTTTTTATTAAAATTTTAATTTTTATTACATTTTAATATTTGATACTATTAGATTAAATTTTAATAAAAATTACTCAGAGCTCCATTTTTCTAGTAAATCTCCCATATGTCTATAGGTCTAACCATTCAAAAAATATGTTTTTTCACTTATAATATATTAGTAATAAATGCATAATTTTAACATTTTTACAAGTTAATTATTGAATACAGCATTTATTTTAATAACGATAGCTCAAATAAAAATATTTTGACTGTTTTAGAAGAGTTAGATAATATATTTTTATTGAAAATTCAAGTTCTAATAGTGAAAAAAGTACATCAGATAGTTAAATTATTTCTAATTCTAATAATGTTAAGAATGTCAAGGATATTGAAGAAAATTTTATTGAAAATCTTAATAAATATACTTGAGTAACTTTGAATTTATGGAAAATTCAGATAATTTTATTGAAGATGGAGTTTATGATAATATAAAATTATCAGTAAAAAAGATTTTTAATAATAATAAATATTTGTGTAATTCTAATTATTTAGAGAAAGTTAGTTATAAACAGTTTTTTATACTTTAGGTAGAATTTGAAGGTTTAAATAAAAATATGTAGGATATAATTGATATAGTTATCAAAGAACAGCTTATAATCTTTCAGTAAAAACAAAATACAAATAAAAGAACTACCAATAATAAAAAATTTTTACGCTTCAAATATTATTATAATAATAATACTCTAATTTATCATATTATATATCAGGTTCTTATTAGAGTTGGTTATATATCTTTGAATAATGTAATAAAACATTTACAAAAAAATAGACTTGAAAAACATATACATTATAATACTGGTAAAATATCAAAAAATATAAAACAAATCAAAATGATTATAGTGTGACATGTGAATTTTATAATTTTTAAAAAATTATGCTAATATATATGATTTATCTTTGCCTATACAGATTTTAATAAAATATCAATACTAATTATATTTAATTCAATAAATTATAATACATCAATTATTGTGAATATATATAAACTCATAAAGATAAATATGGAGAAATAATTCATATTATAGCTGAAAGAACTTTTTGTTATATCTGAAAAATACTAATACTATTATTTTAGTTTATTTCTTTAAAGTCTGATTTATATAAAACCTGTAAATAATAAAATTAGATATTTAGTATACTATGAATCATAAAAAAATTAGCAATTACTGAAAATTATTTAGCATATTTAAATTATGCAAAAGAAGAATATGATTATTATAATATTAATTTTAATAATGCAGTTGAGAATGGAAAATGCAATCTAAATACAATTAGATCTTAAATTTTATTTAAATCTTTTGAAGATAATACTTACATTATATATGATTGGACTTAGAATATACAAGTTTCTTACTTACCACAACAAATAGAACCTATATTTTTTAAAAATCCCTGAAAAGTATATATATTTATTTGGAATTTGCAATACTAGAAACTTTTCACATATAGAACAGACTAATTTTGTAATTGATGAAGGTAAAATGCTAAATAATACTAAACAAGAAAAAAGAGTAAATTGTACATTGCTTAGTTTAGCATGCTATTCAGAAATATAATTGTGGAGAAAAAAATTAGTTATCACTTATGATAAATATGTAGATCAAAACAAAAATAATTTTTCTTTATTTTTTTATTCATAGTTAATTGATCATGAATTATATGAAGAAATTGAATTGAACTTTATGATACCTGAATACAAAATTCATTTGTGATAACTGTTTTAGATAATGTAGTTTTTATTATCAATTTTTCTATTATAGTTTATCTTAATACTTTCTAATGCTATTTAAATAGAGAAGGTTTTCAATATTATGATTTTAAAAATTACTTTCAAATGTTTAAAAAATTATCTAATATTCAAAAATATCATCACTTTTATTTTACTTTACAACATCCTAGGAGTGTTTTTTTATGAAGATAATTATAAAGAAACTACAATCTATAATTTCCATTAATTTTAATATTTCACCTTTTATAATTATAAGAGAAATTATATAAAAAAAATTGCTCTTATATTAATTTATCCTTTTGAAATATTACTTATTCTAAGCCAAATAAGCAAGAAACAAATTAAACTAAAGTATTACAAATAGGTTTGAAATTTTACATTATTAAATAAAATAAACCTATATTTTACTTATATATTGTTGCTAATATTCTTATTACATTATCATTTTTTTTATACTTCTAAATATTGAAATCTTGAAAAATAAAGTTTTCAGGATAAACTAATTTGTTTATTTTTTTATAAAATATTACACTAACTTCATTAAAAATATTTATTATATAAAGTTCATAGTTTATATTAAAAAAATATGTCAACAGAAGGTTCAATTATATATATGTAAAATTTTATTATAGTTATTAAAACTATTTTTTTTTTTAAAAAAAATGATCATTAAAATTGATCATGTGTTTTAATCATGATTTACTCAAAATCACAATATCAGCTGAATCTTAGCTTTTGTTATGCAGGTCTTTATATAGGTGATATACTATTAAAATTAAATTATAAGATATAATAAATCATATAATCTATATTTCAATTTTAATAGTATTTACCTATATATGTAATTTACTTAAAATTTTATATATGTAAACATTATATTATATTCATTTAATTTGTAAATTTTTATTAAAAAAAAGAAATAAAAAATAAAATAAATTATGTTTATAATTATTTTCATTATTTTCATTCTATATAAATTAATAATTATAATATTAAATAAAAGTTTTACAATTTGAAATTAAAATATAAAATATAAAATAATTACCTGATTCTAAATTATTAAACAATATTATTATTTTTCTAAATTATTATTTATATCATATATACAATATATTATTTCATAATATAATATTAAAAATAAATATAAAAATCACTTTTTTAAAATAATTTTAATGGTAATAACTTTGGTAATAGTAGTATTAGCAATAACTTTAGTAGTAGTAGCAGTAATAATATTAGTGATGATATTAATATCTTTTTATAATTAATTATAAAATAAATAAAAAAAAAAAATAATAATAAATTAAATTTATATATTTTATTTATAAATTTATTCAAACTTTTATCATAAATTAAATAAAATATTAAACATATAAAGTAGAAGCAGAAGAAGAAGAAATATCATTTAAAAAATATATAAATTAAAAAAAAATAATAAAGATTAATTAACAAATTCATTTTTTCATTTTTTTTTTATGAAAATTGGTTATATTATTTATATTATTTTATTTTCTTATTTTTTTTTTTATAGAAGTTATTTATTATTATTATTTTTATCATTATCATAATTTTTTTTATTTTTTATAATCTTAACAATTTTGAAAGGATTTTTTAATACTTTTTTAATTAACTAATTTTTCAATTTAATTTAAATTATTAAATTTTTTTTTTGAAGTATTATTATTAATATATTAATTAATATCATCCTAATTGCTAAATAACAAAATACTTTATATATATTTTTTATTATTATCTTTAATAAAAAAATTATCTTTTAGATTTTGTAATTAATTTTAAAATTAACTTTAAAAAATAACATATAATGATGAATTTTTTACTTCAAAAAATAAAAAATAAAAAATATATTATAACATTTATAATTTATTTATTCTTACTAAAATAATTTAATACAATTTTTTGTCTATTTAAAAATCTTTTAGATTTTTCTTAATACAAATATACTTTTCTATTAGTTTTTCAATATTAGTTTGTAACATTAGAATTAGCATTTTTATTAGCATTGATATTAATATTAGCATTAATAATACTTCTGCTTCTTTTAAAATTTGAATTTCTATAAATTTTTTTATAATATTTATTATATAAAGTGTAGTAAAAACAATTATTATTACAAAATTACTAATACAATTTGATGAATAGAGTGAATAGAGGTTAATAATGTATTTATTGAAATTGAGAAAATAAATTTATGTAAAAATTGAGAAAAAAATTATAAAAAGTTATATATATTATATATAAAAAATAAAAATAATATCTAAAATTTTATGACAAAAACATAAATATATTACTAAAATTAAATATAATAATTTACATATAGATTTAAAAAAAATTATTAATATTACATAAATTAAATTAGAAATACTAATGGTTATAATTAAAAGTAGGGTTCTTCAAAATCAAATTGAATCAAATATTTAAGCAATTTAAAATTTGATTTATTTCTCAAATTGAATCAAATTGAATCACATTAAACTCAAATATTTGATCAAATCAAATTAAATTAATTTGAATTGATTGATTTGAATCTAATTAAATTAAAATATTTATCAAATCAAATCAAATTAAATCAAATTAAATCAAATCAAATATAAAAAAATTTTTTAATATTTACAATGATATATAAAATAAAGTTATTCTAAAGTTTTAATTAAAAAAATTGTTAGTAATTACACTAAAAAATTTCAAAGATAGCTTTTACAAAATAAGTATAGTAATAGGTAAAATTTTACTATTAAAAACTTAGTAAAACAAGTATATGGCTTTAGTTTTACTAAAAAAACTTAATAAAATAACTTTGCAGTCTCAGTTTACTAAGAAAACTTAATAATAACCACTATTATGACTTTGAAACCATTTTATTAGTAAAAATGTTTTTAAAGTTGCAGACATATTTTTATATTATATTTCTTAGTAAAATAATATCTCCAAAGTCACAAGGCATTTTTTACTATATTTTCTTAGTAAAATAATATCTCTAAAGCTGTGAAGGTATTTTTTATAATATATTTCTTAATAAAATAATGTCTCTAAAACCATAAAGGCATTTTTTACCATGTTTTCTTAGTAAAATAATGTTTTTGAAGCTATAAAGGCTTTTTTACTATATTTTCTTAATAAAATAACATCTCTAAAGCCATGAAGGCATTTTTTACTATGATTTTAATAAAATAATGTCTTTAAAGCTGTGATGGTATTTTACTATAATTTTCTAGTAAAATAATATCTTCGAAGCTGTAAAGACATTTTTTACTATATTTTCTTAGTAAAAAAATATTTCTAAAGCTACTGAGATGTTTTTTGTTATGTTTTCTTAGTAAAAAAGCATTTTCAAAGCTGAAGAGATAATTTTTACTATACTTTTCTTAGTAAAAGCCATTACTGAAGCTTTGGAGATAGCTTTACTATTGATTCAAATCAAATCAAATATTTGAATACTTGAATTTGATCAAATTGAATCAAACATTAATTTAGATTTGATCAAATAAATTATTCTTTGATTTGAATTTGATTGAATCAAATCAAATATAAATTTGAATTTATATTTGATTAAATTTTCAAATTTAATATTAAAATATCAAATCAAATTGTGAAATCCTAATCAAAGGTTTTTAATTAACTAATTTTAACTAATTTTAACTAATTAGTTGAATAAATATTTTTAATTAGTAATCTAAAAATTTTTTACATTTAAATAATAATCATTTAGTAATGTTATTTTTATAAATAAAATTTTAATGTTATATTAATATTATTAAAGCAATAAATTAAAATTATCAATTAAGAACTTTAAATTATATTATTATTAAATGAGTCAGTCAATTAGTTAGTAAATCTGATCATTTAATTAGTTGACTAATCTGACTAATTATTAATTGATCAAAATTAATCGTTAATTAAATTTATTTTATGATATATACTATGTTAATTATGATTTATTAAATTTTATATTTCTATTGCATTATAAGATCACATATTTCTATTAAAAAAATATAAATAAAAAAAAAGGTTAAAAAACTTTAGAAAAATTTTTTTATATAATCATAATAATTAAAAAAGCAAAATTTTATTTTTAAATTATAAATATTATCAGTATATTTTTTTTAATATTAAAAAGTTTTTTACAAATAAATTTATCAAAAGCTATTTAACAATATTAAAATAAATTTAAAAATACTATATTTTTATATAATAAAGAAATTGAAAAAAATAATTATATAATCAAATATTTTTAAAAATATAATTTTAGCAAGTTATATTTTTATAACTATTTTAATATAAATATTATATATTGTAACCCAAATGATCTTCAGGAAATTGGAAATGTGACACAGTAAAGTGATCTGCAAATGATCATCATGTGAATTGATTTGCAAGAATCAATGATACAATAGTCGGTAAAAGGTGATGCAAAATTAACCAAATCGGTTAATGAAGAAATAAAGTAATGGATCATTAGCCCATGATGACACGCGTAACCTTCTAAAACTAGAAACTCCAAATAGGAATTTCAAGGAAAAACTAGTCAAAAGGTTAAGTATAAGGATGTAATAATAGTTTGAGAACAATATAATTATATTCTCTACATCTTTTCATATATATATATATAATAGTTAAAGGACTATTGCATTGCGATTAGGTAGTTATTACTCAATTATTACAACAATATTACATAGAGAAGATGAGGGAATCATTACATAGTTTTTATGCAATAGATAGCAA
>CAMKVN010000487.1:0-28196 GCA_946474995.1 Funneliformis geosporum | reverse complement strand
CGGTTCATAAAAGTCAAGATTTGACCTTACGAAAGGCTGTAATAGATCTCGAAGAAAGGTCTAAACAGAGGCTCTTCATACTTACAGATTCATAAGTATGGAAAAAATATCACATGGAATCCACTACAAGAATCCTACGATGAATCAACAGATAGTAACCTATACCCTCTACCTGGTTACCAGGAAGGAACAGATCTAGACGAAGCGGACTTACACCAAGTAAGCAAATGGTAATAACCACCTAGAGCTCTATTTAAAACTACAGTAGGCTAATAAGATACAAACTAAGTGGTAGCTACCATCACACTATATAGAAGATCTCATAAAGAAACAAAGTAATGATTCACGCTAAATTTGCACGTGATCTTTGACGACAAAGGATCTTTAGAAAGGCAGAGGCCAATCAAAAGAGAGTATATTGTTTAGGAAGAAAAAAGGTGTCATCACGTAAGATTTGTTTATCCAAAGTATATCGATCATGATCGTTGGTTAGAATACCCCTTGATAGATGCTCATTTTTTAGTAGGCAAAAAGAAAAGGAGAAAAACGGAAAAAATTTATTTGAAAAGAGGTGAAGAAAAAAATATTTTAACAAAAAACAATACTGTTTAGACTATTTCGAAAATTTTATGTGGATAGGGGTGTGAGGAACAAAGAGATGAATATTTTTGAAAGGTGAATTTTTTTGTTTGTTCACAGACTAAGCCGCGGCCGCTGTTGAACAGTCACTTTTTAAGTAAAAATTCTTAGAAAAAATCCAATGAGGAAGAGTGTGTGAGGAATCTAGAAATCAAATGGTAGTTGTTTCATACGAATCAGAGTGATATTGATCGAAATTGTACATCTTTTATTTTTTGTTTTTTCTAAATATGAAAAATCATGTGATTTGATGTCATTTTGACTATTTTGCGACTTTAGTCTCCAATGGTCAAAATGATTTTGACTATTTTGACCATTTCAGATATCTGAAATGATCCATTTCAACTTCATGTATAGTATCTATAGATGAGATGATCGCTCGATTTTCTGGACGTAGTAGTCATACTTATCGAATCAAAAATAAGCCTACTCCAGAAGGTTACAAAATTTTTTCATTATGCGAATCTGGTTATACTTATATCTTCATATTTATGTCACGAATTAAACCTTCAGATGTTACCTCAATTCCTAATTTTAACAAAATTGAAGCTAAGGTTTATCGTTTAGTAAATCAGCTTCTATCTCGTAAAGCATTTAATATATTTATAAACAATTATTTTTCAAGCTAAATTTATTTAATTTTCTTCAAAATAATGGTTATAGAGCATGTAGTACAGTTCGTACGAATACAGCAAAATTTTCCATCATTTTGAAAAAAGAAAAAGAAAAAAAAGACTTGAAATAGGATCATCTAAAGGGCGTGATAGTAGATAATATCTTATCTTTACTTTGGATTGATAATGGTCCTGTAACTATGTTAACAATAATACATGTTATTAATGGGAATGAAAGCAGAATTGATAAAAAAAGAAGAAGTTCACGTGAAACTAGCACAAATAGTAATAAGGTCAAGTTAGTATTTGGAGAATCTTCTCGTAAAACTTTATCTATACTAAAAGTTATAAATGATTACAATTACCATATAGAGGTGTTGATATAGCTGACCAATATCGCAGTTACTATTCAACTCAACTGACAGTTCGTAGAATATGAATGCTTCTGTTTTTTGATTACTTGACACTTCAATCATCAATTTCTTTCTTATTTGTAAGGAATTAAGTTTGTGTTATATACACAAAGATTTTAGGTTACAATTAGTTCAAGATTTAATTAATGATACAACAAGTAATCCTTTAAAAAGAATCACACAAAGTTCTGAAGGTTAAGATCTTATAGAGGAAAAAACTAACATAAAAAAATATAGGGTAACAAATAGTTTTGAACTTCTTACAGATAGATTAGTTAGTAATAATCATTTTCTAAAGTATAAAGAAAAAAGGGATGCTTGTTTGTGATGCCGTTATAAATATAGAAAAGTTAATGACATAAACTTAAAGAATCCACTTTAATCTCAACTCTGGTGTAGTGAATGTAACGTTGCACTATACTGTAATAAGCAACGTTTGTACTTTAAAGATTTTCATACACTTTCTGAATGAGAACTAGTTTTTATTACTATATAAAGTTAGGACTTTTATTATTTTATTTTATTTTATATTATTGATTAGTATAAAGCATATCAAAATTGATATTTTTGGTATAATATATGTATAGTTATAACAAATAATTAAAGTGATTATTAAGGTGAATAAATAAAATTATTTGAGACAATAAATTGTCTATATTTGGAAATTTGTTAATACTGCTTCTTATTATAAAATAAAAATAAAATTACTTTGAATAAAGCGTCAAGGATTTATATTTGTAAGGAATAAATTTTTTTATAAATCAATTAATAAGTTTAAGAAAAAATGCAAAATGAACTTTGGAAATTATGCAGACAAATTTGCTTGCAAAAACCTACAGTTTAAGGGATAATAATGATAAAAATCATTCTAGTATAATAATAAATTATTTAATGTGTAAATCATTTAATTAGAATAAGTTTTAATAATATAAAATTTTAAATTTATCAATTTAGTTTATAATATAAACTTTTAGATTTATCAGAAAAAAATCCTTTTTTCCATTTTTTCTGTATTTTTTTAAAAATATTATTATTTTGAAAGATTTTTTACTATTTTTTTTTCTTTTTTTTTTTTTTTTAGAAAATTCTCATTTTAAAAATAAGATAAATTATTTAAAAGTAATATTTTAGATAAAAATTTATCAATTTTTATTTTGTTTTAAGAAAATTTTTATTTTTAAATAAATAAGTAAATTATTAATAATTTTTTAAGTGAAAACTTATTATTCCATTTTTTTCTTCTTAGAAAATTTTCATTTTGAAATTAAGGTAAGTAAATCAAAAGTGATTTTTATATTTTTATATAAATTTTTTTAATTTTTTTTAAAGATATTAAATAGTTCTAAATGACTGTAAACAAATATTGAAATTACGAATTATAGAAAAGTTTGATTGCTTATCTATAATAAGTAACTCTTAATAAATAATTGTAATAATAAATTTTATAAATAACTTATAAAAGAAATATGAACTTTGAAATCAACAATTAACATAAGTCCACTAAGATATGATCTGATCAATCTAATCTTTAAGACTAGATTCTAAGTTTTAAAAATTAAAATTCTGCATTTTTACATAAGTTTAATATATATATTTAATAAATATTCAATTAACAAATTATCATTAGAAAGTAAAATATAATGTTAGTAAAATAAAATTTTCTCTAGAACTGCAAATTTATTTAGACTTTTAAGTCTGTTTAACATTTCTAATTTTTTTCTTATTTTTTTTTTTTTTAGGAATATACTATAATAAAACAATTAAAAGTGATTTTGAGATGGAATTTTTAACTTATTCCTTTATTTTACTTTATATTTTTATAAATATATTTTAATTGAAAGTGGATTTTTAAAGTTAATTTTTAATTATTTCTATTTTTTTCTTATTTTTTTTTAAAAAAATCAAATTTAATAATTATGTAAATATAATAAATTAATAAAATTTAAATTTATTATTATTAGTTCTAAGTTGCTTAGGCTGATTTTAAGCTAATTGATAGCTGATTATAAACTGATTTAAACTAATTAATGAGAGTATTAGTTTAGAATATAGTGAAAGACTATATACTATTATTAGTGATACTTGCTTAAACTCATTTTTGAAAAATAATTTTGTCAAAAGAATTTGTCTCTTTAATATTTTTATATAAATAAATATAAAATTATTATATTTTTTAATGTATTTTAATTCAAGGAATTCAAATTAAGTTAAATATAATTTTGACAATTAAGTAAAATAGTTTTATCATTAATAAAAAACTAGTTTTATTATTTTGGTTTTATTAATTTCGTTATATTAAGAAAGTTAATTTCATCAGGTATTACTAACTATTATGTATGATTTACATAAGACATTCAGATGTTTACTTATTTAACAATTGAGTTAATGTTAATTAATTTTTACATTTGCATTTACTAATTAGAATTAAAGTAAATCATACATAAATCAGTCATTAATCAACCTAAAATTAACTATCTGATTTTTAGCTAATTTGACTAATATATTATTATTATTTTTTTTTATATTAAAATTCAAATCTTTTAAAAAATAAAAAATTGCTTTTAATCTTATATAAATTATATTTATATAAATACTATATATAATATATTTTTAAATTAATAAAAAAAATATATTTTTTTTAAATTAATTTAAATTTATAATTAAATCTTTAAATTAATTAATTTATAGCATTTTTTTTTTTTATAATAAAATTTCTTTTTTTTTTAAGGAAAATTTCTTATAAAAAATTAGTAGATAAATTAAATTGTTATTATATTATTCTGTTAAGAATTTAAAAAATTTTGAATCTTTTTTTTATAATAAAATTATTATATATTTTTAGAATTGCTTTTCTATTTTAATTAAAGTGTGAAGTACTATTGTTTTCTATTATTTCAAAATTTTGTTAAAGAATCTAACTATTTTTGTCTTATTAAAAAAGTTAAATACTATTTTATAATCCAATTATAAAAATAAAAATTAATATATTAATCATCATATAAAAGCGGAAATAAGAAACAAAATTTATGCAATAAATAAATTTTGCATATTTTTAATAAATAAAAAACTTAATTGGTAAAACAAGAAAACATGGTGATGATGATGATTAAAAACTTTGGGTTTAAAAAAAACAAAGAGAGGGGTGGGAGAGATTAAAAAAAAAAGAATTATTACATTATTTACATTTGATGGCGCAGTATCAAGTATTCGAAACTTGGTTTCTTCCCGAATGGTAATTAGCAATGTGTCTCAGTTGAGACCAACGCTTCTCAGGCAATTTCAATTTATGATTAGTCAGACAAAAATAAATTATATATTCTATGATAGATTTAGCCCTTGGCGTTCCATAGCGACTGATTTGTTATATTCATAACTTGCTATTAATCAAGTTTTTTTTATTTACGAATACGGAAATCGCCGTTTTCCACTATTCCCTTTAAAAAATTTGATCATTGATTGGTGCAATTAGGATGTACGATTAATGTATATAATGATCGACCGCAGCAAACAAAAGGGTTGTTTGTTTGAATAACAATTAAAATGCTAGCCCATCTATCTAATGACCCTCAAACTTTTCCTAAAATATTTTTTCTTTGTTATAACAAAGTAACACGATTCCGGCAATATTTTCTTTAATTAAGGATAAGTTTTCTTGATGTAATCGTTAATCCCACTCTTTTTAAAACTTTTAAAAAGAAAAAAGGGTAAAAAGTAATTATAGGAGGCAATTTTTTTTATTTATTTTGAATGTAACCAATTAAAAGGTTACCTATTACTCATTTTGGAAGGGGTGAACCATTTCTTAGGAGATACAATTTTTTAAAAAGCTTCCATTTGCATCCATAAAATCCGAAATTGGCATGTATAAAGGAAATAATTTATATTTTATTTATTATAGGCAATTCTTCTAAATCAGGATGAAACGCGATTATTTAATTATTTACAATTAGGTATGACAATTGAGGTACTATTCTGTATTTAATTTAAAATGAATTATTGGTATTAAGAAATATATATATATATATATATATATACAAACATTTAAAAGGAACATACAATTCGAAAAATCTTTCCTTTTTACTTTCCTTTTTTTTCATGTTCTCATCATAAATGTATTTTACCAAAAAATATCTCTCATTTTTTGGTTTATTCATTCGTTAAAAGAAATTTTTATTATCTTTATTTTCTGATTCTCTTTTTTGGCCTCGAATTTTTTTATTATTGCCCTCTTTACAAAGGAAAACCTTCTTAACTTTATTAAAGAATAACGGGCATTTCATCAACCATTCTTTTTTTAACGATCAGGCTTTTTTTTAAAAAAAAAAAAATAAAGAAATAATTTAAAAAAAAAATAGTAACAAATGAAATTCGAAAATGTTAAAGTTACAAAGAAACGAGATTATTGTTTCTATCTGATACGACCAGGTGTCATAATTTCTTTTACTTTATGGATTATAGAAGCAATTGCCTTATCGGTAAAATTCTTATATGGTTCATTTGATTCATTGGAAGAAGACGAAGTATCGAGTAAGTCTTTTTTTTAATTTTTTTATTCATGGTTTTTCGAATTATATTCACTCATGAGATCTTATTGCATTACAGTATACACATTTGCCAAGGGAGCATCGATGATTGTGTCCTTGCACTTTGTATTATTGTTTATCATGAGCATACTTGGTCATGCTTCGTTAATTATTTATGTAAGTGGACAACTCGAGAACTTTTGCTTTACTTCCATGACACGTGAAATTAATAGAATCTCATTTAATTAGAAATACAATCCATTCTTTCGAATATATTCATACATCTCATGGCTATTTGCGGTTTTTATAAACTTTGTGATAGTCATGGTATTAATTGTCACGTCGTTGATTAACAAAAAAAGACATTGTAAAGATAATCAAAATTGCCTTAATTATGTAAATACTGGTTTATTTTGGTTGGGTCTTGCCGTGTTCCTTCAAATTACTCTGCACGTAAGTAAAATTAAATATATATATATATATATATTTTTTCTTTTCCTTTTTTTAAATTTTCTTACATCCTTTCCTTTCTCTTTTAGGTTTATTTTTCAATCATGTTGCGAACTAATGCAAAACGTTGGATGGATAGAGATAAAGCAGAGAGAGTTATCAATCGTTCATCTAATAATTTAATTGGACCTAGTTTAATGAAGATTAAAATTGACAAAGAATATGATCTTACTGATCAAACTGTATAGACGACATCATTTTAATTAATATTTTTTTTTAAATCATCTACTTACACCTTTGCATATTTTAAAAAAAACAAAAAATGCATCGTTGTTATTTCTTTAAAAATTCAAGAAATAATAATAATAATTATTCTAATATACATTTCATTTTCGCATCATGTACAATATTCCCCTCTTTAATACATTATTATTCATTTCTAACATACAATCATTCGAGCCATCATTCGAAAAATAAAATAAAAATAAAAGTAAGCTCGGTTTGTCGTAATTTTAAAATCAAAATATATTTTTTTTTTATGACGCTAATCTTTCATAAATATTTTGAGAGCCTGAAAATTTCTGAAATTTGGGCAATCATCATTAAAAATTATTCATTCTAAACGCAATTGATGACAATCCATGAAACGAATTTGATTCAAGATTTTCATTCCCCTTTTTCTTTGGTTTTACTTAAATTGAACCGTTTTTCTGTAATTTTTGTCACCACAAAAAAAGAAAAAAAGAAAAAGAAAAAAATATTTTCTCATTGTATTATTTTCTATTTTTCTATCCTTCAAAAATGAAATCCTTTTCGACTATTTTTACGCAAATAATTGTGCTGATGATGATTGAAATCACTTTAGTCTTTTCACAAACAATATGTAATAGCGACGTGCAAGTTCTGACGGATAACTTGGACATAGCAAATTGTTTTAGTAATAGTTTCAACTCTTTAAGAATAATCGATTCAAGTGATCCAAATATCGTTACAAATCTAAAGCAACTAATTCCAGAATTTTGTGCAAACCAATGTACTCCGGATCAACTTAAAACAGCATCAGATCAATACAGTGCGACATGTTCTGGAGGAGGAGATTATTCTTACATGAATGGTGTGATATTATTAAATTCATATGATATATTACACACATCATTGTGTAAAGACGATTGTATCATCTCTAGCTTTGAAGGTTTAAATCAAAACGCTCAAGTTTCAAAAGATTTTACCTCAAAAATTGCTCAATCTCCACCCAATGTTGTATGCACGGATTGTATTAAAGCCTTGGCAAAATCCTTGATTGACTATCAGTTTAATAATCCTTCCACTACTTTCTCTGGTACATTACAAAACTTAAAAATTGCTTTGGAACTTAAATGTGGTGAAAGTTTTATTGGTAAGTTTTTTTCTTTTTTTATTTTTACAAATAAAAGTTAGTGTAAATGATTTCTAATTATTTCTTAATTGCATGTTATTTATTAGTCTAAGCAGTTTTGCAATGAAAATCGGCTTTTCTTAATGGAAATATAATGTTTCACACTTTATCGTTTAATAGGTTGATTTCTCTTAAAAATATTTATTTAGGTTACTACTAGAACGAGACAATATATTTGATTGCGCGTGTAATGTGGTGTTGTTTCAAATTTAACCAATTCACCTTTTCATAACATATTCTCGTGATATATATATATATTATTTACATAATAAAATATTTGTTTGCTTCTGTGTTTATACTCGGATGAAACGACGGTTCGTAACGCGCATACCAAACAATCAGTTAATGTTTTTTTTTTTTTTTTAATTTTGCGGTCGAAATATGGAATAAAAAAGTTCATTAAATTTTCGCTTTACCCCATTTCATTCTAATTATAAACAAAAAATTTCCGATTTGGATTCCATACGTCCTTGATATAACTCATTCTTCTTTGAGGTTCCTTCCTCAAGAGAATTGTTTACAAATTTTCTATAAATACCTGTATTGAATAATGCCAAATCTGATATATATTAACCCTTTCGTAAATCAAACTTATAATAACCAAGATTTAATTACACTTCAAAATTTGAAGTGAAAACGTTATTAATTTCTAAAAAAATAATAGATAAATAAAGAAGGTGCACGATTTCATATCTGAATCATATTGATTATTTTATGCCGGTTAAATTACCGACAGAAAATATCTGGATTTTTTTTTTCTTCACAAAAATAAGATGAATAGGATGATGAACCGGTGATATTTTTGAATGAGAAAAATATGGTTGGTATTTCATATTCAACGAAAATTGAAAATACTTGTAATAGTTGAAATTCATTCAAAATATTAAGTTTCAAATCTTCGAAAAATATGTCGAATTATCGATGTCCTTAATTACATATCGATAAAAAAAAAATATAATTTTTATTTTTTATTTCTCTTTCGATCGATCTTACACAAAATATTTGAAAAAAATAATTATTATTTTTATTTCTAATATACAGTATCATTCATATAAACCATCCGATTGACAAAAATATATTATAAAAGAAAAAAATTTATAGAAGTCCGCGCCACCAAATACGAAATTATAACGTAAGCCTAAAAGGAATAAGTAAATCAAAACATACATGTAAATAAAATTCTTTATTTTTTTTTTATATTTAAAGATAGAAGTTTTAAAAAATAATGCCGTGTTAGGATATTCAAAGTAAAATTTAAAATTATCATATTTGATCTTCATTGACAGAATGAATCTACAATCAGAAGAATATGCTTGCGTAACATCTTAATCTTCCGAGAGAATGAAACTATTGATAGCATGCTCGAAGCAATGCTTCTTCCATCTGAGTGCGGAAATTAATTTGATAGGTGATTTTCGATATTCGAATATCAAAAACCTAGAAAACGTATTCTTTTGATTATTTTAAGGAAACGAAGTGAAACGGAATTTATTTTGTCTATTTTCGACAGGTGTTTATGAAACAAATATAAAGAGACAATATTATTTTTAATCACAATATTCCCATTTTTGAAACAATTATTGTTTGTCGAACAATTTACCTTTTTTTTTTTTCGAGAAATCCATTATTATTAAATGAATATACATAAATAGTAGAAATATAATAACACGTAATTATACCTATTTTAGAAATCATTGACAAGATTAATATATATATAATTGAGGAGCAAAGAAAAATCCATTCTTTTTTTTATTATTTTTTTTATAAAAAAAAAAAATGAAATGAAAAAATAAATAAATTTACGTGTTTCATCAAATTTTTAGATAAAATTTTTAGCAAAAAAAAACTTGTTTAATAAAATATATCATTGAAAGGTAGCGTTGGGGGCTTAGCTAATGTTTAAAAGTATAATCTTCCCGTTGAAACTTTTTTTTTTTCATTATTTTTTTTTAAAAAATTAAAAAATAATAAAATATATAAGAATACTTTTTAACGAACTCTCCAAAAATAATAATTACCAAAATGTCCATACAACATATTAACAACTGTTGCGGTTGTGTTAGATTAAAGGCTGGTGTCTTGATTTTATCCATATTATGGCTTGTGAGTTTTTTTTTTCTTTCAATTGTGCAATAGATCAATATACACTTAATAATGCATTTAAAATCAATACTTACAAAATAAAAAAGATTGAAGGACTTTTATATAGTGTGACCTCTATCTTATCTCTTATCTCAAGAGATTATATTGATTTTACAGATATGCCGGATTGTAAGTTGGTCCTTCTCTCTCTTTCATACTCTCTCTTTCATAAATAAAAAAGCAAATATATAATTCTTATTTTATTGAAATAAATATAGCATTCCATCATAATCGTTCATTTTTCATTCTGCCAGCTGTTGTTTATGTATTGATAACAATCGGAGCGGTTTTTGGATTAATCGCGGTAACCCGTGTGGTATGTGGCGAGAAAATTTATTAACAATGTTGATACTGAAATTTCATCCCATTAATTTTTATTATAAATTGATTTAGTCGATTCAATGGTTACCTAAATATTCTAAAGTAGCATATGGTATAGCAGGAGCTGAAGTTGTTGTTCATGTCTATTTGATTATTCTTACTATTGTACAAAAGACATCGATCATAGAAGAATGTGAAAATTACATTAAAGCCACTAATCCTCAATTTGGATACGCATGTAACCAAGGATACAATTATGGCTTAACATTCAGTATTGCATATGCCGTCGTTGTAATCCTTTTATCGGTATGTTTATTAAATGTTTAAATAATTCTCTTTTTTTTAACAAAAAAAAATTATTGAACCAAGAAATTTTTATTGTAACAGATGTATTTTGCTTTGGTAGTCTCAGCTTATTCATATAAAGCTCGAGAAGAAACAGAAGTAGTCGAAACCAAAGAACAAGCTGAATAATATTTATTACGTGGTTATATATATTCTCGCCCATAACAAATTTAGTACAAAAAAAATAAATGGCTTTTGTTTTAAATTGAAAAAACAAGTTATATACCTGTACCATTGTTATTATTTTCTCATACTGCGTCGCCGCAACTCTAACTAAATCCGTTTCAGCATTCATGCGATTATTGTGTCATATCAACATAATTAAATAGTTGGATCAAAATGATCACATTTGTTGAAGATACACTTTTTTCCCATCTTTAAGAGTTTTTTCAAACCTTCTCTCTTCTTACAACACGTTTTAAATTTTCTTTCTCGCTTGATTAAATCATGTCTTCTACTGATAAACCCTGCCACGTCCTCGCTGATTTATGTATAACTCCGATGGGGGTTCAGGGTAGTACCAAAGATGTATGTAAAGAATAACGTTAGGACATTAAATTACAAAAATTTAAATAGATAATCGTTCGTTTGATTCCAAAATTATCATATTTTTTTAGTACATCACAGAGTGTGTAAAGATTTTGCAAAGTTCTAGGTAAAACAATTCTTATTATCCTACATTCATCACTTCTCTTGTTTTATTAACACTTTGGATCATATTTCATCAAGCTTGAATTATTACTTGCATGCAAATGGAACCAATTTCGGTTTGTCAACTTATTTAAAAACTTGTTGCGCGATTCTCGTAAACACGTGCGTTAATTCTTTAATTTTATTTAACGTAGAGGGTAACTTCGATCAGGTGATGACTGCCGTTCGCAAATGTGTTGAAAGAATGCACGAAATGGGGGTTCCCCGTTGCGAAACAAACATCCGTCTTAATGTGAGTTGCTTAAAAAAATTTTATTGCTCACGTGATTAGACATCATGAATCGAAAATTTTCTTCACACTTTTAATAGACTCGTGTCGACAAGTCCATCACCATGCATGACAGGTTTGTCTCACCATATTTATGTCACTTGAAAATGTTACACCCTTGGACCCTCATGATTTTTACTCGGTGACAATACTGTAGCATCCGTTCTGTGGCTGACAAGGTTGATGCTAGTGTCAAAGGTTGAAACAATTTTGGAATTATCCGTTTTGAGGCGGCGAATCAGATCTTTTACTTTTTTTTTTTTTTTATGATAGTATATATATATTATTTTTTTTTTTAATTACCTTATATAATTTTGAAAGCCTTTTTTTGACATCTCGATAAAAAAAAAGGTCATGACACCGCCAGCTTTTTATTTCTAATCCAAGAATGGAATTTTAGTCATTTTACCATTGTTCATAATCCAAAGAAATTCTTTTTTTTTAGAAAACTTCTTGTCCCTGTCACTCGTAACCATTCATATGAAAGTTTACAAATGTAATAGATGAAATGTCTTACTACATAAATAAACAGACTTGTACTGCGATAACTCGGAGAAATCTTTTGAATAAAATGATAGTGTTACATGAATTATCCGAAATTTCCCACGAAAATAGATCTACTGAACTATATTTAGAAGCCTATTTGAAATGAATTATTTCAAGACCCCTTATTTGTTAATAAAAGATGTTATTACTCATCATTACGAATTTTAATTCCTTTTATTTGTAATTTTCTCCACTTTGACCTTTTATCCCCTTTAACCATAATTACTCGTCATTTTTTTTTATAAAAAAAATGTGTTCCCAGGATTGTAACCGAAAATGGATCTCGTAATTCCGATAATTTTTCGGCTAGAGTGGTTACATGGAATGAGATATTTGTATCGGGTGTATGATTCGCTATATAAGAATTTGCTTTTCCAGATTATCAGGATTGATAAACAAATAAATCATCATCAATCAATTTTTTTTTAAGATTTAAATATGGCGAAAGAATTACAAACAAATCCTCCTTTCAAACAACGTAATGAAGAGAAAAAAAAAAACGATCTTGAAAAAAAAAAATTTTTTTATGTAATAAATAGATGTTATTTATTATAATTAATATCTCGTGCAGTGAGTTACACCACCTGTTACGAAATGTCCGATGAATTGCATAATTGGAAAATTTGTGGGAAATACCGGTTGGGTTAAATAAAAAAAAAAATCTCTTTACAACCCCCAAAGAAAAAATGGAACAAATGGAAATAATTGAACTGAGCAATTTTTTTTTTGTGCACACAGGCATCTTGATGCGATTGCTTCGATTGGTTCAATCATTAATTTTATAAGGACAAAAAAAAGTATTTATACATCACCCGTGAAAAAAAAATTTTTTTCTCGCCTCCTAATTTTTTACTCTACCCTTCATTATCGCTTTCCCCATATCTCTTTAATATCTTAATATAATAAATCGGGATCATTCCTTTATCTATCTCCCTATAAATTTATTTACAAATCATACTTTGACTAAAATCATGTCAACAACGGAACCGGTGGCATCTTCGTCACTAGAGTTATTACGTTCGACACGTGGTATTTCACCGGAAAAACAGTATGCTTTACAAAAAAAAGTTTTCGAAAGGTTTGCGACCGTTAAACTTGATGGACAGAAATATATGAACCGAGAGGATTTTATTTCGGCTATAGCACCGGGGGAGGATTACAAAAAAATACAAAAAGTACAATTCGCTATATTGTTTAGGATAGCTGATAATAGGGGGAAAGGTTTAATATCTTTTCAGGACTTTATAGTATTCGAAAATCTATTGTCAAAACCTGATGCGGATTATGAAATCGCTTTTAGATTATTTGACGTGAAAGGTAAAGGCAAGATCACCGTTGAACAATTTAAGGAGATCCTGACCTCAAATGTAGAACCAGATAGCGTTCCTTTTAATTTCGATTGTGATTGGTTAAAATATTATGTTGGATGGAATAATGACAAGAAACACGAATTAGATTATGAAGAATTTACTCAATTGTTAAAAGGTTTGCAGGCTGAACGTTTGAGACAAGAATTTAAATATTATGATCAAGAAGGATCAGGTTACATCGCTCCTGAATCTTTCAAGCGAATCATCCTATCTATCGCGAAACATAAATTATCTGATTATCTCATAGAACATTTACCCACTCTATGTAACATATCAGTCGGTAAAAAAATAAACTATGCTACCGTTGTGGCGTTTCATAACGTTGTAAGACAAACGGATATGGTTGAAAGGATTGTGTTGAGGGCTATATCAGAAAGTAGTGATGGATGTATCACGAAAAACGATTTTCTTAATACCGCTGCAAAAGAGACGAGATTTTCTTTATTTACCCCATTAGAAGCTAATATAATATTTCACTTTGCTGGACTTGGAAATCCTTCGGGAAGGTTAAGTAGAAGGGATTTTTCACAATTGTTGGACCCTAAATGGCAAAGAAAACCAGATCAACATATACCAGAAAAAACACAAGCAAAAGAACATAAAGGAATTTTATGGGCCGTGTTACATCACATGTACTCTTTTACTCTTGGGTCGATCGCTGGTGCCGTTGGTGCAACCGTCGTTTATCCAATCGATTTGGTAAAAACGAGAATGCAAAATCAGAGATCAAAGGTTGTAGGAGAATTATTATATAAAAATAGTATCGATTGTTTTCGGAAAGTCATAAGGAATGAAGGCCTTTTAGGTCTTTACAGTGGTCTCGGTCCTCAATTGGTTGTAAGTAGAGATCATGAATGCAATATATAATATGGCATTGTGTGAAAGTTTTTTTTACGCGAGGAAATTAAACTTTTTTCTTCTCTTGTTATTATTAGGGAGTTGCTCCGGAAAAGGCTATCAAGCTGACAGTGAACGATCTTGTAAGATCAAAGTTAAAGAATGAGAATGGCATGATTCCATTAAAATACGAAATTTTGGCTGGTAGTACTGCAGGAGGTTGTCAAGTGGTAAGTTAAGATATATATCGCGTTAAATGAAATAAATCCGTTGTATGTATGTATGTATGTGTGTATATTTATAATTATATACATATCTTTTTTTATATGTAGATTTTTACAAATCCATTGGAAATTGTAAAGATTCGACTTCAAATACAAGGAGAGATGGCAAAGAAATTATCACCAGACATTCAACGTAGATCAGCGTTGTGGATAGTAAGGAATCTCGGAATATTAGGATTATATAAAGGAGCGTCGGCGTGTTTGTTAAGAGACATACCATTCTCGGCCATTTATTTTCCAGCATATGCACATCTTAAATCAGATGTGTTTGGAGAGGGACCAGAGAAAAGTCTAAGCATAGGAGAGTTATTATCAGCAGGAGCCATAGCTGGAATGCCGGCAGCGTATTTAACCACACCAGCCGATGTGATCAAGACAAGGTTACAAGTTGAAGCAAGGAAAGGGCAAACAGCTTACAACGGTATATTTGATGCGGCAAGGAAAATCTGTGCAGAAGAAGGATTCAAAGCTTTCTTTAAGGGAGGGCCAGCCAGAGTATTCAGATCATCCCCACAATTTGGTACAACTTTAATGGTTTACGAATTGTTGCAACGATGGTTCCCTTGGAACGCTACAGAAGAAAAGGTTGGTAAGGTTGTCAGCAATGTCACAGAAACTGGGGATCTGGGTGGTTACCTTAAAAGTAGAAATGCCTTAAAAATCTTATTGGTAAGTTGAAATAATTTCCAACATCTCTATTATTATGAAATCATTATGATGAATTTAACTTTTTTTTTTTTTTTTTTTGGTATCCTTTTATTTAGGATTTGGATTATAAATTTGGGGTAGTTCCAAAGAATATTAATGTACCTAATGTTGCATCTTAATCATCTTAATAAAAATAATCACATTTCATATATATACATATAATTAATTAATTAATTAAAAAAAAAAAAAAATTTATTAACATAATCAACATCACATTATCAAATTCATCAAAAAAGAAAAAAAATTATATTTTTTTAGATATAGAATTTATTATAGAAGTTATGATTTTATTTAATTTTTCAAGGTATTATATACAATATAGAAAGGAATGAAAGTATTCACAAATTATTATTTCATAATCAGAAATTAAATAAATAAAGATATATATATACATTAGATTTGATAAAAAAAAATTAAAATAAAAGAAACCATACATTTTTTTTTATTACATCTACGTCATACGTCATACATTTTTTATCAACATCTTTTTCTCAAAGTTTGATTCTTCTAGATCCTCATTTCTTAAACCACTTTTATTCATTCTCAAATTATGATCATCTAAACCGCTGATACTATACAAATTTACAGCCAATAGACAGATCAAACCACCCAAGAAAAAGTTGATGGTAGGAAGGAATTCCAAAGTAAAGTAACAAACAAAACTACTAAAGAACATTGCCAAACTACTCGCGTAAACCTTGGTTATACTACCACTATACTTGATGATAGCACTCGTAATTAAACCAAGGGAGCAAGCGGTTATGACTATGGCATAATGAATTGGGTATAAGGTAGTGAAGAAACCTTCATCAGTTGGAAATGAATGAGTGAAGTAAACCGAACCATTTAATAATACCCCAAATAAGTATAATTTAACATTTTGTAAGTGGATGGATTCATGACCTAATTTATCTTTCATCACATATTCAGTATAAACCGAAGCACCGGCCGATATTGATGAAAAGATTATGATCAATGGAAATCCGAGTGATGACGAGGTAAATTCGAATTCCCCTTCGGTAGAGAATTGAACCTGAGCTATCGTCGTACCAAAGAATAATAAGATCAATGATACCCATTGGGTCGTACTTAAAATTCTATTTAAAAAGACATAAGAGAATAATCCAGTGGTGAGAATTTTTAAATTACTTAGTATGGTAAAGGTAGGAGGATTCATTAAGGATAGGATGATGAAGATGAGATTATTATTGATGAAATAAGCCATCGCAGGTATGCCAAACAATAAAGTCGCCTCATTCGCGAAAGCGGATTTTAAAGATTGAAAGAACGGGGTTAGATTGATTATTGATTTTGATTTTCTAAATCGGGACGGGGATGTCTCATACGTCATTCCCCTTGAAAAGCATCCCAATTCGATTGAAAACAAAATCATTGATACTAAAAAATAAAATAATAAAAATGAAACGAGAAAGATTGGTTAATATACATTTAACATACTTATTTATGTATGTATTTAAATTTAACTTACTAATCATCTTAAATAATTCCACCAAGAATACGATTTTAGCCGAATTTGGTTTCGTTTCTTGTTTTAAATTCGCTATCCCAACGAATAATGATTCTGATGCATTAAACATACATAACAAGAATGATAATAAGATTGTACTAGAATTCATGTATTTCTTTAAATATCTCATCCTCAAAAATATATATATATATATATTATTTTCTTTATTAATGTGTTTTTTATCCGATTTAAAAATATGCGCGTGATATTATGTGATTTGATATGTTATGCTAATAGAATATGAAAATTTTTTGTTTTCTGAAAGATAAAAAGGATCATTGGGAACATAAACTAGAAGATCATAAAGAAAGAAAGAAGAAAAAATAAAGAAGTTGACCAGCTCAACAAAAATCAAAGGAAATAAAAAAAAAACCCCAACAAAAGCTGGATTTATTTAAATTAATTATAGTAGTTAGTTCTGTACCACCTCCACAATTAGACCGAAATGGTTAAATCCCGATGATCTTGTATAATTAAAATCGCATTTTTCACATCGCGAAAATATTTTTTAACCTGAATTCTTCCTATTACAATGTTAATTTCCTTTTTTTACTAATCAAGACAATGAAAGAAACGTTTCCTTTAAAAGGCACGTATATTTATAATTACAGGTTTTACTTTTATGAAACCATTACACAACAAAAATTGGTATTCATAAATTCACCGCAGTCACACTTGGCAATCTCTCATGGATTTGTTAGACAAAAATGAATATGTTCAAAATCTTTAATGGATTGAGAATTTTTAATGTATAAAATAAAAGAAGTTAAGAAGGTTTAATAGAAGCAAGATTGCGTAAATAATTTTTTATTTTTTTTCCTGTCATGAAAGAAATTAATCATGATTGTACGATTCGCTTATAATGAAAAAAAATTTTTTTTTTGTTAATTATGACATTTGAAATAATTAAAATAAATCTCCTTAAAAAAAATTATGTAATGTTGCAATTGTTTCGTATCTTTCTTTCAATTATCTAGTTTAACTAGTTATTTTCATGTACCAATTGTTAAAAAGAGATAATCTTAAAAAAAAATTATTTTCAATATTCAAATAATTGAAATGTTAATGTCTCAAATAATAATAATAATAAATAAAGTAAATAAATTTTAAAGTTCATTTGTAATATAAAAAAAATGTTCTTTTTCGGTTATTCGTAATTGTGATTTTTATTGAATTTACGAAATCTTAAACCATTTATCGAGTAATAAGCGTAACTATTTCTAGTAGAGTTTCCGTTTGAAAATGTGATATTCGAATATGAATATTCGGATATCAAATTCCACTTACCTTTCTTAGGATCAGTTGAATCCGAAGAGAAATAAATTAAAGTTAATAAAAAAATTAATAAAAAAGGACAGAACTTCTCCGAAAATACTATATTAGGGATATTAGGTATTTATTGAATATTAAAAATAGATATTAAACTTATGCGGTCCCAAAGTTCATTTTTCTTTATTACTTTATTATAACTAATTTCTAATAGATTAGACTTTTTATCATCGTAATTTCTAAATTTGTAACAAAATTTTTTCGAAATTATATGAAGATTATTCTTTTCTTTAAAAAAACTCGGAATATGAATGAAATAAACGGTCGAAGATCATAGTAACGAATAATATCTCTTCCGAAAATACGATCTTGACCGAGCCAATAGATGTGTCTATTCAATGAAAACCATTCTTTACGTAAAAAAGTAATTCGGATTACAAAAGATGGAAAAAAACACGGTTTGTTTTATTTTCATTTCATCTTTTTTTTCTTTGTATAAAAAAATAAAAATATTAATGAAATAATATAACTAATTTCCTACCTTTTTTTTTTTAGAAACAAATTCATTTACTTCCTTCGTTAAGTGAAGCAATCATTACGTTATCAATTGTCACCGGCATAATCGCATCTCTAATCTACTTCATTTCAAATGCTAACGATGCCTCAAATGTTATTATCATTCAATTACAAGGAATCCTTGGTCAAGTTATTTTACGAGATGTTTTAATCTTAAGCGTTAATATCCATATTCTAGAAGCTTTTTTCGTTTTATTTATTTTAATTAAGTAGGGGTATAAATGATCCAAAAACCTTGATTATCACAGTTTTTTTTTTGGTCATTGTTGGTATTTATGGATGCCTAAAAATTCCACAAAATCAAAAACTTCATAACAAAAAGCTGATTTTTTTTTCATAAAGAAATCATTAAATTTTTAAAAGATGAGTTTTATTTTTTTGCTAATTATTTGTGAAATCAAAAATCGATCTATCTACCTAAAATGTGTCGTATATAAACATATCGATATGGTGTCAAAAATAAATGTGGTATTTCTACATAATAAACATAACTATAATGGTGTAAATAATTGTATTTTTGCATGATATTTTTTAAATAAAGAAAATCTATTATTTTCAAGAATAGACTGGCGCGATAATTATAACATTGACGTAATTTTTTTCCAAAGGGGATTTATTCCTAATTAAATTCTATAAATAGAGTGAGACTCTGGTTAGTAACGAAAATAATCGAAAAATAACAACATACTTTTTGTCAACCAAAACGGGCTCAAGTTTATTTAATTGATCCATTTAATAAGAACAATTGGTATTTCTAAATAATTTATCAAATTGGTATTTCAATAATTTATCAATCCAATATAAATTAACATTTTTTTCACATTCAGCAAATTTAGCAAATTTCCTCTTTATTCTCAAAGAATTACATTATGGAAGAAAATCAACCAAACCTTCATTTTCAAAGAATTATTATGCTTTCTTGTTAAATACCGCGAAATCATATATGGTTTACTCGTCACTCCCAAAAACGCTCCAGATTGGACATTTGTTACCCAATACACTTCCGCTGACACCAGTGTTGCTAAATGACCTTGAAATGAACTTGAAATGACCTCAAATGACCTCATTTTTATTATAAATTTCAAGTCTAAATGACCAAGGTCATTTAAAAAATAGTAAATGACCTTATAATTTGCCATCACTGGTTGTTTGGCGCAATCAACAAACAGATGAAAGAGGATATCTCGAATTGAAGGTCCATCATTATGCCGTCAAGTAAGCTGGGGATAAAGAAAATACAGATTGGCTCAACGGTCACTGGTTTTACATTGCTAATCATAATAGCAATCCACACGATGGTCGTATACGGATCCATGCTGCGACACAGCAAATAATTCGGCTAAGACAGCACCACGATAGTTTTGAATCTGCCTCCCATAATCGTCACCAACGAATTTGGACAACGATAGCAACTTCGTTGCTCAACGGAGGATTTGTGGCCACTTCCAGTCAATGGCGATATAAATGGTACTCGTTGAAATTTTACGAGAACCTTAAAGATTAGAAAATCCCAACATAAACCCAATTCTGCAAGATTTATTATTTCATGCAGAGTTGGGTGATGAATTTGGTAAGAGCTTGAAAAGCTTACACTGTGAAAATATATTTAATATAAAATTAAAGTGTTAACTTTCATATGACCTTATAATGTCTGAAACTTTATCACGACTTTTTGGTTAACCCCTCTTTTGAAATTATTCCTTTCCCTAGTAGATAATGATTAAATGTTCAACAAAATTAGGCTCCTTCCGTCACTTTTTAATGAAATTTATAAATAAATTTTCACTTTTGAATTTTTTAAATGTATTTGCTTGTTGTAAATTATGTAAATTGTGTTGAAAATTTCATTAATTATGATTGGTGTCTTGTTTTGGACTCCAAATACATTTTATCCATACTTCTCAATAAGGAAGGTTCCGGTTGAAAATTCAAGGACTTTCAAATCAATATCGAAATAATGATTTCGAATTGATTTCAATTTCGAACCCTGTAAATAATTTTCATATCATCTATATCCTTGTGCGTCGATTGGATTCCGTGATAATGTTGGCTCCAAAGTGGATTCCTAATACAATTCTTAGGCTCATTATAAATAGAGTTAGTGGTTTCCTTGCATAAATCAAAGCAAAACAAACTGAAGAATAATAAAAATATACTTACAAACGAGTTAATTAGTGTCTAAAAATAAATCCGCCATTATTCAGTTTAATGGTATTTCTAAGTATCCAGTTCCTGCATTTCAATTCGTAATAAAAATCTACTTTTTCACTAGCAAATTTTCATTTTTAATTTCAAAGAAATTATTTTATGGATGAAAATCGACAAGACCTTTATTTCAACGTATTATGGATGAAAATAAGGAAAGAGAATTTGTTACATAAGATGTATCATAAAATCAGGATATCTCGAATTTAAATGGTATAATCAATAAATAAATTATTACATCGTTATTCATAACAAACATGCAACTTTGGTCGAAATTCTTATACCAGAAAACAATGGATTAAAACCGAATCTGGTCAGATTAAATACATATGATTCCGATCAGACTAAGGATTGCTGCACATATTTAGACATCTTGGGGATTCAACCAAGACGATAATTTTAATATACAAAGTCGAGAAAAATTTTTAGATTTAGAAATCCCTCAATAATTCATTGTAGAAATGCTAATGTTTATATGAGAACTTTTAGAAATTAACATAATATTTTGACACCTCATATCAATGTCTTGTGGGAAGAGCAGTACAAATGTGTACCAAACCTGAACAATTTGCGAATTCTGTGATTTAATTCTACAATATTTAAAGATTTATCTTAAGGATAAACATCATTATGGCTATAAAGTACTGTATATAATAAAGATGCAGATTTCGTTAGTCTAGCCGAAAGTTATATTCAATTGTCATTCGAAGGAAGAGATGAAATTACTCCAGAATACGATGACGAGCTTGACTTTGAAAAATGGCAGGAAAAACACTGGGAGACACTTTAGCAATTTTTATTATAAATATTAAGCGTTCACTTATTTGTCATTATAATTAATGTCTGGATATTTATGTGAATTCTCACGACATTTTATTTAACCCTGATTAGAAATTCAGGTATTATTTTAGTTGGGCCTGGTTTCTTTTTATCAGTGAAAAATATTAATAATTAATAATAATGTAATCAAAATATCTTTTTTATATGTCCAGATCAAACATCATCTTTATTTTCATTTACTGTATATTAGTTTTTTTTAATTTTCACGTTACTTTAAAAAGTTTTTTTTTATCTTAAGTCCGGATTTTTTTTGATAAATGTTTCGTAACTTTGTTAATAAAGTCATATTCAAAATATATTTTCAGAATCATTATGTGATTAAATAATGGTTTACAAATCATATAAACCGTCATTTCCAATTAAAGGAATGTAATAAAAACTAAATTAATGAGAAATAAATCAAATGTTACGTTGGCCCATGATTTTCTAACCCGCGAAATCATATATAAAGAATTCTTCAACTCAAATTTACAACATATTATCTAGTCCTATCATGTTGGCTAGTTTCTATCGTCATCAGAAAAGCTCACGACCCACCTCAATGGGTAAAATCATACCTTGGTTTGAAATAATGGGTTAGTTTTATGAATAGTAATAGCAGTAGCGTTAGCAATAGTAATGCGAATTAAATTGGCGCAGGAAGTTGCATTAAGTACTCCCTCACTTGAAACATGCCATATATTTATTTCACTTACGATATGTTTTCTTAATTGCGAAAATATATACTATATAAAGTATAGGGTGTGAATGTTTGTCAGGATAATGCATTAATAAATTTATAGTTAAATTTGCATATGTTTTATTAAATTTCAAATAATCTTGTGCTCAAAAAATACTTTTATTTTGTAACATTACTAAATAACGTACTGAGTTCCATTATCTGGCAATTCTTGCAAGGTAATATCATTTCTTGTTTTCAAAACTGCTGTCTGCCTTGATTGCAAGAGACCTGATCGGTAGAATGCGTCGTAACTTTATTAAACCTTCTCTGACTTTCCTGAACCCTATCGGTATTGACTCGAACGAGATCTTTATAATTTTTGTCGTTTGGATTTTCAAGATACATTTATGTTGTCGGCCGGTTATTGTTTATTACCTCTAAATTCAATATCCATTCGAAAGTTGGTTTAGATGTTGAAGTAGAAATATTGTTGAAATATTTCAGAGGTTGGCCGATGTTTATTGTATAGAAAGTGCAAGTCCGTCCCAAATTGTCTCACTGCGATCGTTTCTCCATCTACATTCATGTTCAAGCATCGCAGTTTCCCGTTCGGCTGTCTTA
The DNA here is from genome assembly GCA_946474995.1 of Funneliformis geosporum. Classification (NCBI taxonomy): domain Eukaryota; kingdom Fungi; phylum Glomeromycota; class Glomeromycetes; order Glomerales; family Glomeraceae; genus Funneliformis; species Funneliformis geosporum. Next base: position 4,890 of record CAMKVN010000487.1, on the reverse strand, counting down.
AAACTATTTGTTGGTTTGTCTCTGGAGTATCAAACAAAAATTAATTTGATATTTTGCTTAAAGAAACACAGCACAATATTTGAAATTACTTGTACGGTTTCAGAAATGGTTTGTATAGAATTTTTGACATTTCAATCGTCCTTAATAATATTTCTAAATCTTTCCATAAGATGATCAATTTAGGAATAATTTTTCCACGAGCTTTCATTGGTTGGTATAAGGTTTACCACAATATCAAGACTTGTAACCTGATTTGACTTGCCTCTTTTCATTAAGTGTCATAAATAAAATTCTAGTGTCTTTCTGGTGGATCACCTTCTTTTACAAGTTTAAATTTTTTTTTCCAAAAAATTTAATGAAATTAAAGGATATTTCATACTCAAGTAGTGATATTCGATACCATGTCACCGATCTCTTCCATTTTTTTATTATTTTTTTTGATAATAAAGTTTTTCTAGGTTTGGTCATCGTCGAAAATGAGTTATTTGATTTCTACGTGAAATTTTGAAGGTTTATTCATATGGAAACATTTTTAAATTGCGATAATCACATTACAAATCATATATTTCCATAATTAGTGAAGATCATGAAGATCTTTGAATTCCACAATTTCACATTTTTTCACTTTTTAATATAAATTAGGATAGAATCCATCCGTTTGTTTCTCAGTTTGCATTCACTTTTGTGAGTGTTATTCTCCCTCTTGTGAAGGGGGGCGATGGTTATAGGTAGACTCTTTCACCATGTCTTCAGATAGGTAGACGGATTCACCATGTAGTCTAGTCTTCCTTTATAAGTTGTAAACTTTATAAATTATAGCGGGTGGTGTGTGATAAGAAATCATATTTTTATTTGAAAACGAAATGAAATTACATGTTTTTTATCCTAAGAATTTATTTTAATCATAATTAAAAATTGCTTAGCATAATAATAATAAATAAATTATATTTATATATATTTTTTTTTAATAATATCAAAAATGCATATAAATCATAAATAATCAAGACACTAGTTAAAACACTTTAAATTCCTTAAAATGTTAAAAAAAAAGAAATATTTTGAAATGAAATACTGGCACAATTCTTTTATATTAATAATAAAAAAATTATTTTTTCTTTAAAAACAAATTTTTCATTATGAAAGCAAAAATAATAATAGAACCTTTATTATATAAAAAGCATTAAGTAATTTGCTAATATTTTATTTGGTTAGTTCATTAGTGCAAAAATTTTTTTTTATAGATAAGATTAAGCAAAATAATTTGAATGTTTTTTTTTCATATTTCTTTATATTATCAAAAAAACAAATATTTTTTTACACGAGATCTGAAATTAAATTACTATTTTTTTTTAAAAGATGTATTCTTTATAAGAAATTGTTATTTTGTATAAAATTTTTATTCTAATTACTTTATCATATACAACTCTTTATATGCATGAATTATGTTTATTTTAAGATTACATATTTTAAATCTTATTTTTATTAAAATCAATTTAATATTTCATGATAAATTTACAAATAATTAATTATTATAATTGCAATTACAAAATAAATCTCTCACCATTGTTATTAGGTTTAGATGTTTTATAAAATTATAAACAGTATATAAATTGAATTAATAAATTATTTTAGTATAATTTTTACTATCATTTAAAATAAGCAAAAAAAAAAGGTTTGGATTTATAGATTTAACAGATAATCAGTTCAAAGTAATGATATAATATGATATTAATATATTTAGTTAATCATATTTCAATCGATAACAGTATACTTTCATATTCTAATATTATTTTTTATAAAAAATTCTTTATAATAAATTTATAAATTTACTGCATTAAAAGAATTTTAATATTATTTTATATATTATAAAGAAAATTAAATTTTAATGTCTAAATTTATAAGAAATACTATAGCATTTAACAAATAGAAAGTATTAACATGAAATATTTCATTAGTTTTTAAAGGAATCACAGATAAAAATTTTCAATTTAATATAAATTTCATATTTTTTATTTTCTTTGTTATTTTCATTAACTTTGATTACTTTAAATTTAAATTTACAATCTATTAATTTAAATTTGTTCTTTTAAACAATTCATTATAAATAAGATTTGAACGATATTTTGTAAATTTTCTAATAGATTCTTAAAACACATTAGAAATATTAGCTAAGAAATTTAGAACAATTTTTTGTAAGTTTATTAATAATGAATTTATCCAAAATTTATAATAAATCTTTAATAATTTCCCAAAATATTTCAACAAAAAGTTTGAATAAATGAATGATAACATTCTTTCTAATATTTCAGAAGTTTTGCTATTTATTTCAATAATAGGAAAAGTATTTGAATATTATTACAAACCTTCAATAATACATTTTCATTAGTTGAAATTACTGAATTAATAAATATGTCAGATTATACATAATAATTTTTATTTAAATCTTTATTTGTCTGAAGCGTAGCTGAGGACATTTACAGTTAGACTCTATGTGATGCAAGTTGTATCTGTTCATCTGTCCGCACGCGTAATTGGCCAATAAAATGTATTGTTGTTCTGTTCCATTTTCCGTTCTAATTTTATTTACCATAAAAGTAAATTCTAATGATGCCATTTGGATTTAAATTGTGTTTATTTTCGAAATCCATAAAAGTAAATTTGGTTTTGCAGTAACATATGTACCTGATTATATCCATTGTGAGTTAACGCTTCGGACACTCTAACGGTGCCCATTACCTAGTTTATAGATAATCAATAGATAATAACAACTGTAATAAATACAAGAATTTAATACTACATGAGACATAGTAAATCATATGATCTGTAATATGATTTTACTGGTATTACTCTCATTTAAATGTATAAAATATAATCAGAAAATACAAGTTTTACTTTCAAGTGTCTTTTTTTTTACATAAATTTTTATTATAAATGGTTATTTAATTTGTGTAATTTTTTATTTGTTTATTTTAATATTATATAATTAAAATTAATGAAAAACTTTAATATTTTTTTTCTTGAGAAAATATTAAAAGTATTAAAATAATTTTTTTTTTTACTTTCTATTTTTGATGATATATATTAAACATTGTTTGAATATCATGCAATTAAAAAAAATCAATTATTATTTTTTATTTCTATTTTATTTTCAAACAAACTTTAAAAAATTTCACATAAGCTTATTACATTTAAATCAATTTTTACTAAATCTATGTATAAAATTTATTAATTTATTATATTATATAATATAATTAACAAAAAATTTATATCTTACACCATTTATTTTTCATTAATTTTTTTTTAATTATAATATTATATGCAATATGCTGCCAGTAAATAAAGATAAATTTTTAATTAGTACTATAATTGATTTTATTAATGGAGAACAATATAATTTGAATAACTCACAAAAATTATTTAAAAATACAAAATACTTTCACCTATCTTTAATTATAATTCATATATTAACTAAAGCAGTTAATCAAAGTTTTATTAATCAAGTAGTATTAAATATTAAACATATAATTTTTATTAAAATTATTGCTAAATGAGTTTTTATTTGTTATTTATATATTGAAGATTTGGAAAATTTTATTCTTAACAGTAAGATAAAATTTATTCAATTATAAGCATTTTTTACTATTCTAATGATAAAAAAATTAAGCATTAAATTTTTTAAATATGAAATGAACTAGAATATTCTAAAATTAGATATAATAGTAAGTGTAAACCATTACTTTTCTTATTTTAATTGCTAATCTTTTAATTTATATTATATGTTTAAAATTACTTAAGTTCTCTTGTAAAGTTAAACTAAAATTAAAATTTCCTATGATTTTTGTAGGTAAAAATTTGTAAATATAATTTATTTCATATTTGTAAAAAAAAAGTATAAAATATTCTCGTAGTTAGCAATATATTAGCAATAAAAACAAATTAGTTGTAGTATTTTTTTGAAATGTGAGAAAATATATATATAATACTAGAATTCTTATTTATGGCTTAGAATAGGGCTGGAAAAGTCCTAAAAAGTCCTGATTAATTTTAAAAAATTATCATTGTAATTAATTTTTTAATTAAAATTACTTATTTAAATAAGTTTAAATTTCTTTTTAAAATTTAAAAAATCTTTAAAATTTTAGGTTTAGGATCTAGATCCTATAATCAGATCCTAAATTAAGTAATGTTTCTAATTTTTAAAGAATTTTTTTATTTTAAATTAATAAAAATTTATTTAATATAATAATTAAAAAGATAAATTTATTATAAAAAAATTAATTAATAGAATATAAATAAAAAATAATCTTTGAATTTATAAAGACCAATTATATACATGAAGTCAAAATAAAAACCCAAAAGTCAAAATGTTTCGATTTTAGAGGTCAAAGTCGAAATGAAAAGTTGAAATGGTCGAAATTACATCATATCACATGATTTTTTATATATAGAAAAAACAAAAAAAATAAAAGATGTATGATCTCGATCAATATCGCACTGATTCGTATGAAAATACTACTATTCGATTTCCTGCGATTAGACGAATCCAATAAGTTAACATTCATTGATTTGGATTAGCCTATCTTGAGATATTCGCAATCGTATTTCGAAATCTGGACTCTTTATTTAAAGTAGAATTTATTGATTCATAATTTCAGCCGATAATACAATTGTGATTATCGATTATCTCGCAATTGAATGATCTAAAATTAATGAATGTTAGCTCATTAGATCCGTCAAGTTGCAAGGAATCGAATGGGTTTTTTTTAACGATGTAGTACTGTCATAAGTTTATTAAATTTTTATAAGCTATTATAATAAAAATAAAGATAAAAATAAAGTAAAAATAAAAAGACAAAACTATGACTATCTCACGTGATTCTATTACTAAAA
>CAMKVN010000486.1:0-28227 GCA_946474995.1 Funneliformis geosporum | reverse complement strand
GTCATTACTCAATTATTACAACAATATTACATCGAGAAAAATGAGGGAATCATTACATAGTTTTTATGCAATAGATAACAATTTAGTGTAGAAATTTTATTATAAATAAGCTGAGTTTTTCATCATGTATCGATAGAAATTTAGAAAGCTAATTTTATAAGATAATAAAAACTCTTTGCTAAATTGTCTCGTAACAAACAAACTGCTTTATGTCAATTCTGGTTAAGTAATATTGAATTGCTTAACGTTATTGCTTTATGTTAACCTTAGTTAAGTAATATTAAATTGCTTAACATTATTGCTTTATGTCAACCCTGGTTAAGTAATTGTAAATAACTTAACGTTATAAACCCTGCTTTATGGAAAACCTAGGTTTAAGTAATCTTTAAATTACTTAAACGATATTTACTTGGTTACAAATAATACTTTGTAACGTCATCTGAAAATTTCCTACGTCAAAGGAAATTACTTGTCTTACGTGAAGAATTGGAAGTCGTCATACTGCCAATTCTGAAACTTAATCGTGAAAGAATACCGAAGTCAACAGAAACCTGAATTTACTGAAGTCTCTCCCAAAACTTACTAAAGATTGAGTTAAATCTTGCTGCTATTCAATTGATTATGTGTTTCAGTCCGCCTAATCATTAGTTGGGTAACAATACTAATGAAGCAATGTTGTATCTAAAAAATTTTCATTTATTTTTAAGATCTTTTGCAAAATAGAAGATCACATGTGATGCATCTTTGTTTGAGTTCACAATCTCTATTTTAATTATAATCACAAAAAATCAGAATATTTATTCATCATAAATCGAGATCAATAGATGATAATCATCTATGCTAGATTATGTACTACTAATTCCTATAGCTTTATCCTAAAAATAGATTAATATATGATTAGCCTATACATATAATTTGAAAGTGCTAACATCAATAGGATAATAAAAATATACCATTTATCTAAAGATCTATAAATCATAGATTCTAATTGCTTTATTTTTATTTTTGAATTTTATTTAAATAACACACTGTCTTACAATTCCTTTTTTTGCTTACTAGGTTCTAAAAAAGAAAAGTACTTAATACTTTATACAACAGCTATACATTCTTGTATAATTATAGAATATTTTTGTTCAGGAGGTTTGAAAGTTTGACTTACATATGTGATGACTTGTTTTTTTTTTTGATCATCTTTTTGAGATAAAATTACCTATATCTTTTGAAACTTTTGGAATTTTCAAGTAAAAATGCATGATACACTCTTAGGCAGTTTATTAATAGATCATAAAAAAATGCATATAATGTACTTATTGCATATAATATATAATGATACATTTGCTAATGACTGTGATTTAATTTTGTATAAGCCACCCGATCATGGTTTAATTGAAATAAAAATTGCTTTCCAGAAAGATGCTATCAGTATGTTGCTTAGTTGTTACAACTTCATATGCAAAAGGATTATCATTTGAAGTTGAAGAAAAAGATACTATTGATGTTCTTAAAGAGAAAATTAGGGCAAATAGAGGTTACTTATTTTCTAAACAAAATAAGTTCACGTTATAGAAAATAAATCTTCCTAAAGAGAATTATAAAAGTGAATAGAGACTGTTAGAAGTTATATACTATTTGTTTTAAACATTAAAAAAAATGCTAGGCAGTGAAGAATTAAGAGAATTAAGCAGTTATAAAGAGAAAATAAAACAAAAATTTTCATAATAGGTTAAACAGAAACTTTTTTCATATTGCAGTTCAGATTTAGCTAGTGCCTAACAATTATATTCATATATTTGTTGATGATTCCAATTTATTTATCTAAGGCAAATATGCAGTTGGAACAAAAGAACAATTAGGTTGCCTTTCAGAAAAGGAATATCGGCAGTTAAATGAGTTTTGTATAGACCATAATTTATTATTTAAAGTAGTTCTTAATGGACATCTAAGGGAGAATAAACTACAGTTAGAACTCAATATAACGATTCTTGATATAATAATGCTTAATAAAATCTTGTTAAAACGATTTTTTTAAAAAATTTGACTTTATATTTGAACATATAAAAATTGTTATAAATTTTGAAATTGCTTTTTTTTAAAAAATTTTCATAGTAAACCAGAAGGTTCATTATATTGAGTTATGACTGTAGTTCTTGTAGATTCTCATCTTTCAAGTAATGAAGAATTGTAAGATTTTATCAGAGAGAAAGACTATGATATTAATATACTTGACAGAAATACCAAAAATTATGAAAAAGAAGTAGATCTTACATTAGGAGTAGTTATTAATAATACTGAAAAGTTAAAGTATGGTTCTGAAAATAAGGTATAGATAAACATGCTATACCAAAGTTAATTGATCACTTTAACCAATATTACATATCATTTATAGGTATTTCCTGTAATCTAAGATATATCTCTTTTGTCTATTATGAAAAAAATATGGTGGAATTCTATCTACTAGATGATTATTATAAATTCTTTTTATATAGTAATGGGATTCCTGATTTTAAATCTAATTTGATGTTCCTTACCTTTTATAGCAAGACTATAGATGAATAAAATAATAAAGATATTTTAAAATATTTTAAAACTTTAGAATTATTTGGATGGTTGAGATAGGAAGATAATATAACAGTACACCTATATTTTAAAAAGAAATACTCGATCATGTAAGAAAATAGATTGAAGAGAATTGGGTTAATTCAGATCTAAAAATAAAGATATGGGATAATGTGTAATTTTTGTATAATATATTTTTTCCTTAAAATAAATTAACCAATTGTGATGTATATAATTCACGTGATTTTGGGCGAACAATATTTGCTGACATTTAACCAAAAAAAATTTTATTAATATATGTAATAATAAATAGATTGAGAACTGTGCTTTTGATACATATTATTATTTTTTGATAAATTTTTAATCCTAGCTCTCTTGTTAGACAGAGAACCTTACCTTCAAAAAAGCATAGAATTGCTTGTATGAAATTTGCAAAAAAATATTGATTATAGACAGCAAAGAATTGATGATTTATAAATTAGATATTAAATATTATTAGAAAAACAAAATGAATTATTATACAGTCATCATATTAAACTAACAGTTAAATTTAGGTGGAATAATATTATGATGTGAGAGTTACTTCTAGAAGGATTAGTAAAATATACTGAATTTATAAATATTAAATAGTAATTTACATCATCAAATTTTGAAGAAAGACCCTTTAAAAACTATTGAGTAGTATGGAATAGATAAAGATAATATTATCTTTCAATAAGATAATAACTCTAAATATATTGCAAATCTTACTAAGCAATAGTTTAAGGATAAAAAATTAAAGTTCTTGATTGGCTAGCATAGTCCTCTAACTTAAATTTAATAAAACACCTTTAGATTATTATTTGAGGTAACTTGAAACACCTGTTAAAATACAGGATTACTTGTGAGATGCAATTCAAAAAATTTGAATTGAATTAAGATTTGATATATGTAAAAAGTTAGTTGATACTATGCTAACTCATATAAATGATGTAATAAAATCTAATATGGATTATACAAAATGGTAAATAATAATTTATTAAAATTTTAATGTAAAAAATTGTTTTTTAAAATTTTTTTTATTTAAAAATTTTTAATAAAATATTGGTTAAAAGAAAAGCATTGCATAATTTGCATTAAGTAAATATTTTTTAAAGTTTGATTTTATTATTATATAATAAATTTAATATTACTAAATAGATTTATTATGAAGAGTCTAAAAAATAAATTTCATAATACTGTGTCTTTTAATTTATGAGATATTGCAATTTTAAAATTTATAATTGCAAAAAATAATCCAATTGTGCTTATTATTATAATTCAATGATTAGAAAAATATAGTAAAACAATCTATATTAAATATTATCATAATTAAAATAAGTTTTAATTTGAAGTATAGATAATATAAGTGATAATGTATATTAAAAAATAAAATTTTGTCTTAAAAAATTAGTGATAAGAATATAAATATAATTTGTATAGTAACAGATTCTACTGGTTCATATATTGCTACAAAATTTGTATTTATTTAAAAAATTTTATTAATTTCTTATTATATAAAACAAAGTGCAAAATGAAAATCTTGATAAAGTTTTTATTATACTTTACTCATCAAATAAATTTATTTATGTGTAGATAATATATTTAAAGAATTTAAAAGATATAAGAAAGTTTTAATTTAGGCAATTATAATTATATATTTTTTTTAACTTATCAACATACTTTTTGAAAAAATTAAAACAATAATAAATTGAGTTAAATATTTATTTATATACATGTAAAACTAGATAGAATAGTCATTATTCTTATATAGCAAGTATTTTGAAAACAGAAACTACATTAAAGATAAATAAAAATTATTAAATAATTTAAAATTTTATTTTATATTTATAACAAAAAATTAAATATCGGGTCATAAAAAATATATTGATTTGTTTTATTTTTCTGAAATAACAAATGTTATAAATAATCAAAATTTTAGTTTGATATTTAAAATATTTATAAAATCAAATTTTAAATATTTAAACTAAAAACAAAAGAACAAGTTTTATTAAATATTATTACTTCTCAAATTAAATAAAATTATATTATATTTGATTTTTTTTTAGTTTTTTTTAAAAAAAATATTATTAATTTGCAATATTAGATTTTAAACCAACATTATCATATAAATAGTATCACTCTATTATGTTTTGATGTAATTACATTCTATTTGACTAAATAATATTTTTATAAATAGTAGAAAGTATTGATAAATAATTACGCATTATCATAGATAATATTAAATAACTATTTTTGTGGTTTTTCTATTATTCTAAAGCATTTATAGTTTTTAGCTTTAATAAACTATCAAAATAATTAAATGTTTATCATGACCATTATTATTTAGAAATAAAATAAGAAATTTTATTATTATTATCTTTATTATCATTAGAAATAATAGGTATTGAAGTTGAAAAGTGAATAGAATAATATTCATTAAATTTACTTATAAATCTAATTTTAATAATAATAAATTTTAAAATTTATAGTAAAAATAAATTAGTAATTTACAAATTCTTTGCTTTTCTATAAAATATATCATTAATATTTTTATTCAGCTCTATAAATATTCAAGTTTTCATCATGGATAATTATAAAAATTTAATATATTAATTTAAAAGTTTATTGTAATATTAACGTATGATTTTTACAAATCACAATGGTAAATAAAGTATTTGAATGGTTGCTTTTTATTGGTAGCTTATTGGATCTATTAAAATAATTGTAATAATTTATATATTTTAATTAAAAAAATATTTTATAAATCTTAAATTATGTAATAATTAATCATTATATTTTCTAATTTTACGTATGTAAAATAAGTTTATTAAAGATAAGATATATATAAAAATAATAAAAATAAAAGAATAATGAAAAGATTAATAAGCACATTAGTACTGGGCTAGAGAAAATCTAACTTCCTATTATTTCAACATTTATAAACCATCTTATTTATATAAAATAATTTACATAGAAAGATAAAACTAATATAATATATATAATATGTTTGCTAATATATCAATTATGTCAGTAACTGACATATCAGAAATGTCAGAAATACCTACTATATCAGACATATTAAATATATAAATTGTATAAATTTGTTTATTATATATGTAAATCATTTGCAGATCATCTAGTAGATTATTAATTCTGTAAATCATTTTGTAAATCTCTAGTAGATCAATTTTGTGAAACATGTTGATCATTTGTTATGTTACATTTTCTTATTATAATAATTCTGTAACAATAATATTACTAAGCTTATTTTATATTATAATTAAAGTTCTTAAAGATTTTTTATTATTCATTATTTTTTCAGTATAGTCTATTAATGATTATATATAGGATGATTAGTATTGCTATTCAAAAAAAATCTGTAGTTTAAACATGTTAAAACTAATTTAGTTAATAACTATATTACTAAAAATATTTTGTTTAACTAAAACTAATTTTTAGTATTTTAGAATAGCAATCTTACATTTTTAAAATTTGAATTAATTAAAATATTAATATTTTTAAATCTAAAATTTATTTAATTATTTTATATGTAGAATTCCAATAATTTTTTTAAGATTTTATCATAGTTGAAAGAAGAACAACATTTTAATAATAAATTTTATTTTTCAAAATATAATATTAAAATAATTTGATTTTATTTTAATTTTATTAATTAAAAAAGAAAGCTATTATTAATAATAGTTTATATTTTAATTTTAATTTTTTGTATTTTTTTTTAGTTTTTTGATTTCACTATTTTAAATTACTAAAAATTAGTTTCGCTTAAATAAAATTAGTTTCAATAGTTTCAGTTATTAATTAAACTAGTTTTGATAGTTTAAACTATGAAAATTTAGTTTTAAATAGCAATACTGCAATACTAGTTATAAAGTAATGATGTGATCTGATAAGTAATAAAATTATATATAATATTTAAAATATTACAGTGAGACCTTTCTAAATACACCTTTTCTAAATATATGTATATATATTTTTTTAAAAATACATATTCTACACAATCCGAAGTATATAAGGATTATATAAAATTTCTTCTTTTAAATATACATCTTTTTTAAATACTCATTTTTTTTTCAAATTTTCACTATGGTTCCAAAGTGATACATTTAGAGAGTTTTTATTTTGTTATTATAAGAATTCTAAATATAACTAGTTGTATAGAAATTATTTATTATATTAATATAAATTTATAAATTTAAATAATTATTTTAAAAAAAATATATTTTAATAAATTTAATATTTTTAAATTATGATGCCAAATTTTATTTTTAAAAGCTAATTTAGTTAAAAATATAAATTTTCTTAATTTTTAGCATATCTAATAAAAATAAACAGAAAAATAATATTGAGGATTTCTAATTAGTAAAAATATGGTAAAATTATATAATTAAATATAGAACGTTACACATTATTTTGTAGTTTATAAAAATAGTTATTTTTTCAGCCCATTTTAATAGTTTTTCAATGGAAAAGGAAGAAATGTGTAATTCTAGTGTAAATGTGAAACTTACATTTGTTACATGATTATCATTTTATAACCGAAGAACTATTTCTTTTCTGTTTGTTGTTTCGACTAATAAAACATCATATTGTATTTTAATGTAAGAAAATATCATAAATGTTTGGTTCAATTTTAATATACTTACCGATTTTTTTCGCGCGCTCCTTTTTTTTAATATTTTTAAACCTTTCGAAATTATAGATCTAAACAAATCTTTCACACTCGTTTACATCACTATTTTCAAGTTAACAAAGGTAGAATGAGCTCTATTAATGGTAGTAGTAACGCCGATACATCACAGCCTACAGTAACTAAAAATTTAGTTACTGATAATAGTGATTCAAACCAGGCAACGACAGTTGTGAAGACTCCAACACAATCGGAAAATAGAAAATCGCATTCGGGGGGCGATTCTACTACATCGTCGTCTGCATTATCTTCACAGACTTCACAACAAGAAGAGTCTGAGGATAAAGTTAATTTGACATTACTTTTAGTTTCGGGGAAAAGACATACATTTGTTTTTGACCCCAATGATACAATAACAGTGGTTAAGAGTCGAGTTTTTAATAATTGGCCTAAAGGTAATAATTGGGTCAATTTATTTTATTCAATTAATCGTTCACTTGAATTGAAAAATTATATATAAAAATATTTTTGGTGATGATTGGTCAATTCGAGTTTTTTTTTTCTATTCTCAATTATCTTTAGTACTTGTTTGGATTATTTGGATTGTTTAACTTGGTTATAATAATATCTTTACTTATAGAATGGGCCGATGAAACTCCAGTGGCGGTGTCAAGCTTGAAGATTGTGTACCAAGGTCGATTTTTAGAGGATGGAGCTACCCTCGAATGTAAGTAGGTTTAATTTTCTCTATTATATATTTTTTTCGGTTATTATTTATTTTTATATATCAAGATTCATTACTAATTATTTTAACTTCATCAGCAAATAAGATTCAACGCGGACAAAACACCATTGTACATTTGACTATAAAAAATTTGTTACATCAGGATAACGAAGGTTTGTTTAAATATTATTGTTTTCAAAATTTTTTATCAATTACTAAATCTTACTACTTTTAAAAATATTTTAGACCCTAAATCTGTAGAAACTGCACCAAAATGTCGCTGTATAATACTGTGATGAATTAAAAATTCAATTTTACTGTCATTTAACTCGGTACTTTAAAATATTTATCTTTTAAGGAAAAGATTTTCTTATATATATACATTAGATTTTTTGAACATTTACTTTAAAAATGATGAATTTAAATTATTTTTTATCAATCAATATGCATTTATAATTCGGATTTAATTTTTTTTTTTAGTTATGTATTTTGCTTTTTAACATATTTATTTGATCCAATTTATGAAATTTTAATAATTTGGTTCTTTAGTGTTTATCATCGAAAACAAAAATAACAAAAATAACAGGACAATTGGAATAATATTTAATTTTTTTTTAAAAAAAAAAATAATTAAAAAAATTAACTAAATATGAATTTATATTTATTTCAATTTTTTGATTTTGAGAGAAGACAGAAAGAAACATTATTAATATATTATAGATATATAATATGATTGTAATGGTGAATTATTAAAAAAAAAAAATAAGGACATTAGAATAGGTTTTGTAACAAAAGTTTTATTTTTTATTTATTTATTTTGTATTGTTATTATTATATGATAGTTATAACTTTTTAATGAAAATATTATTGTTTAATTTATTTAATATATATATATATATATATTTTTTTTTTTTTTAAAAAAAAAAATGATATATTTGAAAGAGCATAGAATAATAAAATATATTAATAAAAAAAAAACTTTTTTTTTAATTTAGTTGTCGCCCACGCAATAAAGATTTAATTTGGCATACCTCTAATGTGTCACCGATTATATGGCTTAAAGTATGTGGCGTATTTTTTCAAAAAAAGCGTTTAAGTCAAATTATACTGCAAAAACCCAACCCGCCGCTCTAAGTAAACTTGCAGAACGAGCAAAAATACATTTACAATATGATTTTTAAGTTTTATTAAGGTTTGGTTTTGAAAAGGAAAAAATTTCGTAAAAAATCGTCTGTGGCGCATGTGACGATCATTTGTCGATCATGTCCAAAAATGTAATTTAAGGTATTATATATCCGGCGTAACCTGTCACACATTAAAGTAATATATCGTTATTCGTAATTTTTATTTTTAAGTCATTTAATTCATTAGATCAAGCTGTCAAATTTTTTCTGTCATAATATATTACTAAATTAAATTATTTATAATTACGCCTCTCCAAATTCTATATATATATACATTATAATAAAAAATGTAAGAAACGTAATATATCAGATCATGTTAGTTACCCTTAAAAAATTTATTTAAAGGAGATTATTTTATTATCAAAGGCTATAATTATAGCTATATATAATTTATAGGGGGAATTCTAATAATATTTGCCTATTAAATTCAATTATAACGATAACTCTTTTGGATTTGACAAAACATAGTTTTTTTTTTATTAAGGTATTTATATATTTTCGCCATTTATATAGTTTTATCTTTTTAAGTTTTTAATTATAGTATCACTTAACCTCTATCTTTTTTTAATCCAGGCTTTATATTTTTTTATAAAAATAATAAGAATATATATAGTTTTGTTCCTCTTGATATTTTTCATTTACTACAGCCTAATAATTTTAATTTAATTTCTTTAATATATTTGTGATTAATTTTTTTAATTTTATATTTTTTTTTAAATATATATTTAAAGTAGTATAAAAAAAATAAAAATACGATATATATTCGGAGTTTCAATAATATGGTTTACCGAAAATCTATCAAGATCGTCACTTACTAACCAATGAAATCAATCTTTCCTGTTAATAATGATGTAAGACGCGATTTAAGAATAAAAAAAAATTTATTCAAGTTGAACTAAAATGTATAATAAAGATAATAAAGAGAATAAAGAAGCCATCAGCAGTTCTCCTTCAATCAGGTATAATGTTAAATTTAACAATTTAATAAAGAATATATATATCCTTATTGATTTGATTTTCTTTTTTTAAAATATATTTATATATATATATAGAGCACCACGACTATGGACCATGAACAACTTTGATATTGGAATTGGACTTGGAAAAGGACAGTTCGGTCGTGTTTATATTGCAAAAGAAAAAACAAGTGGCTTTATTGTTGCTCTCAAAGTGCTGAAAATATCCGAATTACGAAAAAGCAATGCGGAAAAACAATTGGTACGCGAGGTTGAAATTCAAGCTAATCTAAGGTAAATCAAAAATAATTTTTTTTTTAAAAAATAATGACCGATGAAATTCACCATAATTTTTTACAGACATCCAAATATTCTCCGTCTTTACGGTCACTTTCATGATGAAAGGTATGTCTTCCTGGTTCTTGAATATGCCGCCAAAGGAGAACTTTATCGACATCTCAAAAGATGCACTAGATTTACAGAAAAGAGAACTTCAAGAGTATGAAAATTTAAACATTACAACTAAAGTTTTTGTTAAAAATTAATTTTTAACCAATATATATATATTTTTCATTTATTAGTATATTGCACAAATGGCTGGAGCTTTAACATATATTCACGGGAAACATGTGATCCACCGAGATATCAAGCCCGAGAATCTGTTATTAGATATGAATGATCAACTTAAAATTGCAGATTTTGGGTGGTCAGTTCACGCTCCAAGTCAAAGGTATAGAAATAAATATTTTACAAAGTATTATTATTCAAATGATAATCTTAAATCAATTCATTTCCAGACGTAAAACTATATGTGGCACCAAAGATTACCTTTCGCCAGAAATGGTAGACAATCAACCTCATGACGAGAAGATCGACCTTTGGTCACTAGGTGTTTTATGTTTTGAACTTTTGACTGGAAATGCACCATTTGAAGAACCTAGTAATGGAAGAGATACAACTTACAAACGGATAGCTAAAGTCGACTTCACAATCCCAGATCATGTATCAGTTGATGCAAAAGATTTAATCGTTTCGGTAAGTAATTAACATTGGCGATTTTAAATTGATTCTTTGAATCAGAATGAAAATTTACACTTTTATATCGACAGTTATTACAACGCGATCCCAGTAAACGTTTGCCAATAAAGGAAGTGTTAAGTCATCCATGGATTCTTAAGCATCAAAGAAAATCCATAATAAATGTGTAAAATGAAAATCACCAAACAAATTATTTATGTAGAATTCCAAAAATATTCACTTTAGTTATAACAATATTCTATACAATATGTTACAAAGAAACGAAAAATCCGTCCACAATTTGATTATATCAAGTCCATAATATCGAACAACGCACTAACACTTTCACCATTATGTATTCTTCTAATTGCTTCTGCAAATATTGGAGCAACGTTGAAGACTCTCAGTTTAGTACAATGTAATAAATGTTCATCTTGTGGAACACTATCGCTCACGATAACTTGATCAATGACACTTGCTGCGATTCTTTGAATAGCATCACCACTCATAATTCCATGAGTTATAATGGCATAAATCTTTTTTGCTCCATTTTCACCAAGTATTTTTGCAGCTCTGGTAATTGTATAAGAAGTATCCGCGATATCATCAATTAAGATACACACTTTGTTTTTAACCTCTCCGACAAGCATCATGTCGGTTTTATTAGGCTGATTTTGAGAACGACGTTCTTTATGAATCAAAGCAAAATCCATACGAAGTTTATCTGCAATCGCTGTTGCCCTAATAAAAATAAAATAACAAAGTTTTATTTTAAAGGAAAATGAAGTTAGATTCGTAAAAAATTTCAAGGTTTCTTTCTACCTTTTTGCACCACCAGCGTCCGGAGAAACAATTACTGCTCTTTGATAATTTGGAACATTTTCTTTAATGTATTTTATCATCAAAGGTTGGCCGTAAAGGTTGTCAACAGGTATATCAAAAAAACCTTGGAATTGGGGATCATGAAGATCCATGGTCATTATATGGTCAGCTCCTGAAATGAAAGCAAACGAATAAAAATGCGTATTAATAATATTTCATAATTGAAAATAATACTATTTCTTGTAGTTGATCTATTATGTAATGACCTGCACACGTTATAAGATTGGCTATAAGCGTTCCAGATCGAGCAATCCAATGTTTATATCCAGTAGACATTCGAGATGAACTAGCGTCAGACCTCTGCTCTTCAAATCTGGCAAATGCCGCCCCAAATGGATCTCTCACTTCATTTGAAGGAGTAGTAGGTGTTGAATCAAGACAGCCTGGTGTATCAAATGTATAACCGATAAAAGCATTCCTCGGAATCCGCGATAAAGGTGCACCATTTTTCTTGTAAGGAGCATCAGGTTGTCTCGCGTATGGAAAACAGGGTATCACGGCGATAACTCTCGCCGCGGATGCAATTTTACAAGCTGATATCATGATCAATAATTCCATTAGATTATCATTTACGTGGCCACAGCCAGATTGAATTATATAAACATCTTTTTCTCGGACACTTTCATGGATCTCTACATTTGTTTCCTTATTTGAAAATTTTGAAAGTTTTGCACAGCCAAGATTTACATTTAGACGAGAAGCAATTTGCTCAGCTAAAGCAGGGTGCGATGAGCCTCCGAAAATAACGATATTTCGCATCGTTAATAAAAGATTTAAAATGTCGCGTTTAATAAACTTTTTAAAGAAAATATTTTTATTGAAAAAAAAAGTTATTACTAATTGTTTGGTAATAAAATGGGGTTTGTGCTCAATTGCATTGACGATCTATTTAAGTTTTAAAACAGGTTAAATTTATTTTTTTTTAGGATTCCAATCTTACATTTTCATTTTCAATAAATGTCGTCTAGTCCACTATTACAATTTGTAACTTTCTCTTCAGCTGTTGAAGCCACATTTTGGCATACTTTATCCACAAGAAAAATTGATTTATATAAATTAGATGATACTTCACATGATGTTTTAGGTTATTACTCTACTGGTCGTACCGTAATTTCACAACATGCTACAGAGGCCAGCATTTCTATGCCAGCTCACTTGTGTCTTGGCACTGGAGCTTTCGATGATGCCAATGAAGAATCTTTTTCACGGTAAAGATTAAATTCCGTGAAAGAACCCAAATAATATCAATTTAAAATAATTGAATAATTCGCGTAACTTTCAAATTTTTCTTTTTTTTAATGTAGTTTACCTCCTTTCTCTTATCCTTCGATTGGAAAAATAAAAAATACTAATACTATAGAAGATTTCAAAGGTCTTGACAAAACTTCATTATTTAAAGAAATCACTGAACAAGTAAAAGAATCAAGTTTCATGTTATTATTTTTTTTTAGGCTATAGTATATCTTTTGAAGTCATGTGATTTGTATTCCTTCACAAAAAAAATTTTATTTGTATAAATCAATTAGATTTGGCAGGATATTACCTCTGGTGAAGCGATAAAAAATCCGTATCTGATTACCCGATTTCTCCTTTTGACTTTTGCCGATTTGAAGAAGTACAAATATCATTATTGGTTTGGTTTTCCCGCTTTATTAACTGAACCACCGTGGAGTGTCTCCGAAAATGGCCAAATAAAAAGCATTGGAGATTCATGGGAATATAACGAGGTTAATTATAATTTATAGTTACTCGCCTTTATTTAATTCGATTAAATTAGATTAATGATTTTCAAACAATTTGATCAGATTGCAAGCTTTAGGGAAAATTATGATCTTTTTAGAAAACATTCTGGTGCAAACGCAGGATTTTTCCTTGTGAAAAAATCTAGTCAAAATGAATTCATGATTGGTAGTCTATCTGAATGGGATACATTCTTTGAAAACTGTCATGATAATGAGGTGAATAAAGAGTTAAATGAATGATATGATTAAATAGGAATTCAATAATTTTTATGAGCGTATACTTCATTAGAGAATTGTTGGATTTGCTGATCCTTCGAGCTTGCTCACAAATCCCGGATGGCCACTGCGTAATCTTTTAGTGCTTTTGCAACGTCACTGGAACGTACATAAGATTAAAGTGATATGTTACAGAGAGATTCCGGGAAAAAAAGATATTTCACAAACTCGTATATTGACGGTTGAAATACCTGATACCACCACAATTTCTGGTATTTTATATAAATAATACAATCAATTCTTTTTTATAATCAGTAAAGATTAACATTACTGACGCATTTTAATAATATTCTTATAAGACAAGTGTCCAAAAAGTGTAGGTTGGGAAAAGAATTCCCAAGGAAAACTTGGTCCTCGTTCTGCTGACCTTGCACCTCTTATGGACCCAAAGAAGTGAGAAATCTAGTTTTAGTTCTTTTCGTTCCCTTATGAACTTTCATTCATTTCTTCAATAATTTTATAAGATTGGCAGATACCTCGGTTGATTTAAACCTGAAATTAATGCGATGGAGAATTGTACCAGATCTACAACTGGAAAAAATCAGAGAAACAAAATGTTTATTACTTGGTGCAG
This sequence comes from Funneliformis geosporum, assembly GCA_946474995.1. Taxonomy (NCBI): domain Eukaryota; kingdom Fungi; phylum Glomeromycota; class Glomeromycetes; order Glomerales; family Glomeraceae; genus Funneliformis; species Funneliformis geosporum. The sequence continues at coordinate 13,647 of CAMKVN010000486.1, read as the reverse complement.
GAACCTTAGGTTGTTACGTGGCAAGAAGTCTCTTGGTATGACAAACTTCTTAAATTGATTTTGATTTTCACACACTATATGTTGTTAATCGTGATTCGTTATATAAGGGATGGGGTGTACGCCATATAACGTTTGTTGATAATGCACGTGTTTCATTCTCAAACCCTATCCGACAACCGTTATTTTTCTTTGAGGATTGTCTTGAAGGCGGCAAGCCTAAAGCGCGGACTGCAGCCGAAAATTTAAAAAAAGTTTATCCCGGTGTAGTAAGTAAAAAAAAGTTTATTTTATTTTCCAATGTAAATGTTTTGAAATTTGGTCATTTGGGATTTAGATAACTGAAGGACATGATATCAGTATTCCAATGCCAGGACATCCAATCACTTCAGAATCACAAGTTCGTAGTGACGTTGAAAAAATCAAACAACTCGTTGAATCACATGACGTGGTCTTTTTATTAATGGATAGTAGGGAGAGTCGTTGGCTACCCACCATGTTAGGCGCAAGCATGCGAAAGGTGATTACCTCATTTTTTTTTTTCTAATAATTATTGTAATATAAATGTATGTCTTACGCGTCACATTTTATTAGCTTGTTATAAATACAGCATTAGGCTTTGATACTTATGTTGTCATGCGACATGGAGTCAAAGATCAACATGCTGCTTCGAAATCAACCGATGCATATAGTAGCAAGATGCCAAAAGTTGATCATTTAGGATGTTATTTTTGTAATGATATTGTGGCACCAATTGATTCCCTGAAAGATCGCACCCTTGACCAACAATGTACGGTCACGCGACCTGGACTATCAGCGATTGCCGGTGCATATGCCGTTGAATTGATGATTTCTGTTTTACATCATGAAAAAGGGTAACTTATCAAATGATTTAATTCTTTTTACAGGATGATTAATCAATTTTTCTGTTTAATCAATTAATAGACCAGCAGCACCAGCCGATACAAATGATGACCCTTCTAGCGCAGCATCAACTCCTTTAGGTATCATACCACATCAAATTCGTGGATTTTTAACAAATTTTAACAATTTGTTAATTATTGGACAAGCTTATGATAAATGTACAGCTTGTTCTGATAAAATATTAGAAGAATATAAAATAAATGGATTTGAATTTCTTAAGCGCGTTTTTGACTCGCCTACATATCTTGAAGAATTAACAGGATTAACTAAATTACATCAAGAAAGTGAAGCTGCAGGTGATTTTGATTGGGATGAAGAAGATACCGAGTTATGAAACATTAATATTATTTAATAAAGAAATTTGGAAAATAAATTAATTTCGTTATTCAAATTATGTATATTAGTATCTAGAGAGAATGTAAAAGAAAATGAATAAAAATTTCGAAAGTTTTTTATTAATAAGACAAGCATCAAGATTAAAATCTATAAATACAAATAATACTTTTGTATCAATCAAAATTAAATATTCATGTATATATTTTGATTTTTTTTTTTTTTAGAAAAGATTAATTAATCCATCCAAACACAAACACACAAATACATATATATTATATATATTTCAAATAATCTTTTTATAATAATTAAAAGGTAACAAAAAGTTGATCATCGTTGATACTTATCATCGCCTGTTATAACTAACCTACACTTTTTTTGAGATCGTGAAAATAAGTTGAGATTGAAAACCATTCTTTACACTTATTCTTAAATTCTTCAGCTTTTGATGAATTTAACTTGTCTCTGAGTTGCTCGTATACTGATACGCAATTCTATATAAAATAAAATAAAATTAATGCTCAATTGAAAAGATAATTATAATAATTATAACACCTACTTTTAATGATCTCGTATTCAAGAATTCGTCCTCGACAGAATTCATTAAAATATTTGCAGCTTCTTGTTTAGATTCAGGATTTAGCTGCAATAGTACATTCGAACAAGCTAATAAATGTGGTAACGATCCCTTATTTCTTGCTAAAAATTCTTCATTATATGCCTGCAAAGAATTTTCATACGGCAGTATAGTTGGTAACTCGGTATCAACAACCTTAAAAATTGCTTGGTATTCGGTTGGATTACGTGTTGGATCCCTTTGATCACTATTTTCTTTTTCAAGCATAGAGACTGAAACAACACAAAAAGTATATTAAGCATATTTATTAAAATTAATAATAACAATTATTTAGAATGGTTACCATACCTTTTAACTTGAACTGTATTATATTTACGTGCAAAATTGGATTCTCTTTGTCAATATTATACGCACGTTTTAGAGCCTTAAGAGCGAGTAAATATTTTTCTATAAATATAAAAATAATTTTTTTAATATTTAATAGATGACACTAGACATGATAAAAATTATATTATGACAGAAAAAACCAACTTTTGCGAATATAGTATTCAAATCCTAAAAGTTGTGTTTCTATTCTTTGCGAAGCCAATGTTTGCAAAGGTTGAAGAAATTTAAATGCTTCATCTAAAGGATCTTCTACCTAAGAAAAAACATTTTGGAGTTTTAAATAATTCATAAATATTTATTATATATATAAATAAAATAATAAAGTTATATTATTAAACCTTTAGAAGTTTTTCGCCTTCTGGATCATCATCTTGAGCTTTCTTTTTCGAATGATCTTCTTTTGCAGGAGTGACTTAATCAATAATTTAAGAAATCAATAATCTCCTTTTAATGAGACTATGTTGTAAACTCCAATCAACAATAGTACTTACCATTTTTTGCCTCCTTAAGTGCAGCCTTCTTGGCCTTGCTTTTAGCTTTTTTTGCTGCCTTAATTTCTTCTTCTGTCATATTTTCTTTTTTTTTTTTTTTATCAAATATTATAATCCATATTTATCATTAATAATATCTTAATGATTTCTTCATTATACTTTTAAAATAACTAATATACGAACATACCATAATTTTGGCTTACTTCATCGACTATTTTTGGATTGTCATTTATATAAAGATAGATCTAGATGTTTCCAATGTGATAATTTGTATGAACAAATGAGAAATTATATACGAAATAAAATGCCAATGTGTACCTCAATAGCGTTCTGAGCAGCACGGAAATAATACGAATGTGAACGTAACTGATCTTCAAGTCGCAACATGCTTTTTTATATCGCATCAAAATAGCAAATTTAAAATCATACATAATTTCAACAGTTAATAATGTACGCGAAAGTAAATAAAATAAATAGACATACCTCAAGTATGCTCTGAGAGTAACTTTACGTAGACAATATGTATGGAAATCAAATTGATCATCTGTTATATCCGCAAAATGCTTAAATATTATCGAAAATATCATGTTACTATCAATGTATTCTCTATATATTAATTATCAAAACGGTATTTATAATTTATGTAGTTAAGAATTACTAACTTAAAATGTTGAATTATACCTTTTCGATTTGATGGAAGCGTTTAAGAGCTTTGCCATAATTATTTTGTCTTCTATAACACTCTCCTTCTTCAAGTGCATACCACATACATTGCATGTCCATAAGGTCCGTTAAAGGGTCAGGAGCGTCACCCTTAAAGAACGAACATGTTAAATAATATTGCATATAATGTTAAAAGAAAAAATTAATTAGATAAATTATACACACTCTAGTAAATAATCCGATTGTTTTTATAGCTTCTTTCGGTTGGTCATTTCGGAGCATATACTTCGTACATTTCGAATTGATGAATCTATCTTGAAGGTCCAATTCTCGGGCTTCGTCCATAACTTTCATGGCTTTGCTAAGGTCTCCTCCATGCTATATACATCCAAGATGCAACTATTTGGTAAGACTAATTTTGCATTTACGTCATCTAACATAGCTGTAAAAATTCGGACCTTGAGTATACGGCCCTTTGTCATATACAATTCTACTAAAGTTGGTGTGTGTTCGATTGCTTCATCGATAAATTTGAGAGCCTTCATGGTATCGCGTTTATTATCATAATGCTGAGCTAATAAATAGAGGGCCCAAAGAAACGCCGTAGGTGGTTCAATCTCGTCACCAATTGAGCTTTTGGTGAAAGATTTATTCGTCTTTAAATTTTGGAGGTATTCTTCAACCAATTTCTCAACTATAATCTCCTTCACTGGATCAACGTAAAGTTTTTTTAGATTAACAAATAATGAAGGAACACCCTTTCTAAGCGCTTCTTGCATGTATTTATCTACTTCCAATTTAAACCTCTCGTCTAAACAATCATTTAATTCAAATGTATTAAAGAATAAGATATTATGAAACAGACGTGTATATATAATAATAATAATAAACATCTACAAGATAGACTGACCGACTGCATATTGTAAAGGAAGTCGTTTTATGAGATTTGACCTTTGATATTTCGCGGCCAATTCTTGACAAATGTCGAGGACTTGCTCGCGTTGTTCAGAAGACAACTCATCTAAAATTTAAATGAACTTATTACGGTGAGTGATCATGTTAAATTTGCCGATTTATATGATATTGGAAATACTTACTAGAACTTATCATAAAGGCTGATGATAGCAAACCATCGTAATAATTATAGCAATCTGGGTTAACTGATATTAAGTCTCTGTAAGCTTCTTCTGCTTCTGGATATCTTTTAAGTTTCAACAGAAATAAAGCTATACCAAAAAAGTATATAACGATTAATATAATAATACTATAATTTAAATGTTATGGTTGATAATTCAAACCTCTCTTTTCTTTCCATGAGCGAATATCACAGATATCTTCCTTAATAAATTCCAAATGCTCCAAAGCCTTCTCGAAATTGCCACTCTCTTCTATTATAAGATTATGATATAATAGCATCTCACTATTTTCAAAATTCATAGGACCTGGCTTTTCCTACAAAATGAATTCTTTATCATCAAACCTTATAATTTAAATACAGTTTTCTCTTAATCTATTTGATATTTACTTTTAAAGTATCCTCATAAGCTTTCAATACTTTTTCAGCTGATTCATAGTTTTCCAACAAATGATAAGATATAGCAAGCCCGATCCAATATCTCTGATTATTATATCTTAATTTCAAAAGACGAAGTCTTGATTCCTTATAATTAATGAATTTTTTTATCAATAAATTCGAAATTTTTACAGTATTATTAAAAAAATTGCTAAAAAACTAATACAATATTCTATGTCTCACATTAAAAGCCTCATAATTTCGCATTTGAATTTGGAGCAAGGAGTAATCTTGAAGGATTTGTAAATTATCCTTTAAAATTTATGAAAAAAACAAATATATTGGAATTAAAATGATACTCAAGTCTTTTTTTAAAAAATCGTTTAAAATCATATTTACCTTATCATATTTTAATGCTTGAGTATAGCATTTTAAAGCTTCACCATAATTTTTATCGGATCGATGTAACAATCCAAATACATGCCAACCTAAAAGAAAAGAAAAATGGTTTTCTTTCTGATTTTGTTAAATTCAATAAATTCATCAGAAATATAATATAATTACAAATATGGCTAGTCAGATCAAATCGAAGGCCTTTGCGCACGAATTCATGCGCTTCCTCTTTCCTCTCCATATGATTAAGGAACAATCCTTTCATGGCCAAAGTTTCTGTATCAAAAATGAAATGATAATTTAATTACAAAAATTAAAGAGTAATAAAATTCAAAAAATCATCTTTTTTTATTATGCAAAAAAAAATTTTTTTTTTTGAAAATAATAAAAAAAAAATGATTATTTCATATATACCTCCATGCTCAGGATATTTTTTCAATATTTGTTCAGCAGCTTTCAACCCTTTTTTATACTGCTTAAACTCATAGTGTTTCTATATAAATTTTGTAACCTTTTAAGTCAGTCATACTAAATTCATGCATTATATAGTAAACACCAATAATATAGGATATACTTGCAAGAATTTGCTTAAAAAGAGTAGATTCTCTGGACGGCAATTCCCTCATTTTATTTTTCTAGGTAAAATAAAGGTTTGTGTTATATACAGCTTATAAAATGTTGCTATAACAGATCTCTCAAATACTTGTGAATAAAAAAAAAATGTTGTACGATATAGATTTTCTAATGATATAAAAAATCTTGATAAAAAAAGCGCACTATCACATGATTACGATTACTTCTGTGCAATATTAGTTTATAGGGAATTTTTATCACGGTATTAGTAATTATTTGGAAGCGTATTGGCATAAGACCATTGAATCACCCGAATGAATAAGTTTCTAGAAAGCATATAATGGTATTTAGTTTTCGGTTTTAACCTAAAAAAATTAAATTTTTTTTGACAGCAAATTACATAATCAAAATCCTCAGAAAAAGTCAATGCCTAAAGATCTTTATTGCCTTTTCTTTTCTTTTTTTAAGATTAACCTCCGAAATTTTATCCTGGCCCGAATTAGATGTTTCATCACTATATGTTTTTTTATAATGATAAAACTATTCTTTCCCAAAAAAAATAATAGCTATGGATCACTTCTAGAACGGTTCTTTTATTATCATCTTCGGCTTTGATGATTCTATGGATATGCTTTGAAAGTAAAGAAATATTTAGCAACACAAAAGCATATATAATAAGGAGAAAATGGCGTTAGAACATGGCGAAATGATTAAATCCTTCATAAATTCAAAGATTAGGGTGCCCAGGGTTCATCACGTGAGTGAGATGATTTATAGTAACGTGACCATTTTATCATTTCGAGGTGTTGTCCTTAATTTTAACTTCGTCTTTTTTTAAAGTGGTAATAAAACCAATTAATTCTTCATCATCGGTTAGTTGGTAAACGAAATTGGAGAAAAACCATTGGAAAAAGAGAAAGTTTTCTTTTTAATAAAAAATAATAATAAATTAAACAATTAATTTTTGCTCCAATTTTATTATGAATTGTGCCAAATGAATTTCTTTCTTTTTTTCGTTCTACTAATTGTTGGAGTGTTTCCGGACTTATCAACAATCCGGTTCATATAATCGTTCATATTTGAAAAAAATTAAAACTTTTTTATTTACTAAAATTTTCACATCAATCAATATTAACATTATAAAATATAAAAAATAAAAAAAAAATAGATGGGATTCTCACGAAATCGATTTTTTTTAAAAAAAAAATATTGCGATGCATCAAGTGTCTTGTATCAAAATGTTATTTTCGAAATACACAAAATTTGTCATTTTTGTTGGATGTATAGTATGTAAAAGTTATTTACCAGATAACTAATATATTTCATGCCCATGATAATAAATGATTTTGTAATAAATATATCATGTGTTACTAACTTTATCAATAAATAAACTTTTAAAAATTAAACGAAACCATATAATAATAAACAATTATAACTGCGTTAGCTTCTAAATAATATTTACAACCCAACATCAAAGTATTATTGAACTTCCACAAGAGGAGATATAAGATTCAATTATATTTATTTCAGACTTATTTATATTAGAAAATCAAGTGGCTGCTACTAAAAAAAAGAGTGACTGAATGTCATTATCGAAATGACTTGTTATTTCAATTAGAATTATAATAATTTTAACACTATGCAATATTAAATATATTCATTGATAAATAATTGACCTTGTGGACCGGTTCATTAACCGATTTGCGGACCGGCTTTGCCAGGACTAACCCATCCCTAGATATTTTCGCAAATAATAATATGAACTTTGTTGTATTTTTAATGATAGAAATAATTTAAGAGTGGATGGTTGATCCATATTTCATAATTTATTTTCCGCAATATATTAGTATATTTTACTTTGTATTCTAGTATTTTAGTGTACATTTATAAGTTAGCAAGTAATAAAATAATTATGAAAGATCTCCAAATCAAATGCTATTTAGGAAAAAATAAAAACATATACTAAAATAATCAGTATTGTATAGCCTGAGAAGAGGTATTAAAAACAAATAAGCTAAGGCCAGGAACTGAGCGTTGGAGCCACCCGACTAAATGTTGTGCATGGGCCACCCGGTCATGACCATTAAAGACCCACGCATAAGTTGTATTTGCGAAATTGACTAGTTGAGGATGCGGTGAACCAACTGGTAATTATTAATACCGAAATTGGGAATTGCTATCCCACCAACGTTGGCATAAGTCGTGTTTACCAACCCACAGGTGTTATCGTGTTCGTTCAAGTATGCATCAAAGTCAGGGCTGATCATATTAAACGCGCAAGCTCCATCATAGTTGTCTCCTCTCCCATCCCGGCGAGAAGTTTAATAATCGGCATAAGATCATTATCATTCATAAGATCATTATCATTCCAATGCTTAGGTGATTTTTTTGACAGCTCATTTACAGGTTCCAGCAGAAGTTTACCTGAAAGTATAAAGTAAACATATGAAAATTTTGTTTTATAGAATATTTAGAGATAAAAAGCAATACCATCGAGCAGTGTGCAGACACGGGACATTCAAAAGTCCATGTTCGGGACTGTATCCGCAGGACAGTTGGGATATTAGATATCTTTTGGCCAGAATTAACAAGAGATATGGCCAGCATTAATGCGGACAAATAGTCCCGGACATGAAAAAATCTCGGACATGAACACGGACAGTCCGGTCCGGTCTAGTCCATGTTCGTGTCTGCATCCCATGACAATACTGCCTTCGTACTGGATTTGGTATTGCTGTACAAAAGAAGTCAGCTTCGTCTGCTTTTTCTTCAAATTTATCGTTATCCAGAGCCTTATCTTTCTTAGTAATTCTTGTCTTTTTCTTTTGGACTACATTTTTCCTGTTTTCTTTCTGAGTTATATTTTTTTTTGTCTTTTTCCAAGAATCGCTCTAAATAAAAAAGTGTATTAAGGCACGAAAGAGAACCGGTATGTTATAATCAGCCAGCTTACCTTGCACCTGAAAACATTTTTTTTTTGTAAAATTTCGGCTTTCTCAAGTTATGTGATAAAATTGGAAAAGAGCCGAGTTACGTGTACGTAAATTTATTAAGACACTTTTGTGTGGGATATTTTAACCAGAAGACTTTGTGAATTGCTTTTATGCATGAACCTATCGCATGTACAATTAAACTTCGGAAAAAACTGAGACTTCTTAGCCGGGTTTATTAATAAATCCTCTAAAAATAAGTGTATAAGCATGAATGGGTCATAACGACAGTAGGATAGAATATGATCACATCCATCTTGTCAAAGCTTCATCTTTATAATTGATTTGCTTTTGAAAAAAGACTTAAATGCAAATTTTATAGCAATGTTTTTATTAATGTGAATAGCATGAAAAATAAGTACAAATCATTATGATGTAAATTCTGCTTAAATATCATTATTATTTACTAACACTCACTATTTAGCCCTTCCTACTACCAATAATGTACCAGCCTGTAAAATGTACTGACCATGTGACAAACATTCTAACTTATTTAACTAATTTCGGCAATCAATAATTTGAGATAGACAACTAAACATCCAATTTTTTCGAAAGCTTTTCAATTGCATTAACAAGTGTATTATTATTGTTGTTGATTGTATTAATGAGTGAATTAAAATTGTTATTGATTGTATTAACGAGTGAATTATTAATATTTAGCATGTTTTGATGCTCTGCTGATTGTAAACGTTGTTGCTCCAGTTCCATACAGTCTTTAAGTAAGTAATTTGGCCCGGGATATTTTCGGGCGTTCATCTTTGCTATTATCTCTCGACTTTTCACTATATTTTTCAGACTCTCCCAAGTTTCTCTATTAAAGTATAAGTGAACATGCGCGTGGCATGCCTGGGCATACTTATCATGTGACTGTTGGGTCTCCCATCGACCGTAATTAAGCGCTATTGAATAAAAAGTCAAGCTTTGCTGTTGTTTCAGCAAGTCACTCCAGAAATCACTGTTCTTCACCAACGTCTCATTATCAAAATGGTTAAAATTATCTTTATTTTTAATAGGAAGGGGCAACATTAATAGTTCCCTAATAGGCTCCCGTCTCAATAATATAACAAACTCTTTTGTAGATAATTCTTGAACTGTAAGCTTTGAAGGAAAGTAATAATTGCAAGTTGTTTCACGACCATCTCGTGTAATTACGTTCCCGTTGCATATTAGTGTAGGATGGTCGTACTCTACGGAAAAAATTAACAGAATGATTAGTATTATATAAAAAAAGTTAAAGCGAAAGCCACGAGGACAAAATGGGGGCATTGAACATTATACGAACATTGAGAATCGTATACTTACTACACTTAGATTCAGGATTTTTGATATTGTGAGGTCTTGTGCAACGTATATAAGCCTTTTCTTTTTCAATTTCTTGATAATCAATCACAAAAGGTCCATCTTCATCAGGAGGGATTTCTCTCCGTGTGGTTGATATGTATTTTCTTGCCATTTCAACTACTTTGTTAAGATCGGGGTCTACTCGAAGATAACAATCATACCACACTACAGTGTCAAGACAAATTCTGAACTCTGCAGAGTTTTGTAAAAATTTAACCTCCATGCGATAAGCCTGCGTTAATTTCGGTCGTGAATTAACGGCATCTAGAAGGGCAGTAGATGCACTTGCCAGCTCCTGTGGAGTGAGGTTTGCAGTTAATGTAAAATAAGGCATTCCAGAAGTATCTGGTCCTACTATTTTATTATTAGACATTTGAGAACTTTGAAAGGTAAATTTATATTTTTTTTAAGATTTGATAAAGAAAGACACGAGACTATTTGATTTTTTGAAGTTTGAGGGTATATATATATACACTTGATAAGCTTTTCAAAATTACAAAAAAGGTAATTTTGACAGTACATGATTAATGTGATTGCATGTCTCATGATCTTCCCCAGCATCACCGACAAATCAATTAATTTGCCACGTTTTTATTACTTAATACGTGTTTATTACACGTTTAGATTTCGTTGTATATTTATTAATTGCATCTATTAATTTTCGTGTATTTATTTTTTTGACTTTTGTTATCAATATCAATAAATAAAAAGAAAAATAAAAAAAAATCTCTAAGCATATCTTTTTTTGTATTAATACACCTTTCTGAAATAAATAAAATCTTTTTTGATGAATACGGCTGTAAAACTTTTAAAGTATCGTCAGAATTTATTGACAATGGAGCTGGAGGTGTTTCTAAAAAATTTAAAACTTGTAATAATTGTCGTCAAAGATTCTCTAAAAAACGAAAAAGTCCTGTAAATACAAATAATAATTTACCTAATACTGTGACATAGACTACCTTAGCGAAACTATTATAGAATCTTTGGAAAATGTACAATCGGAATGGCATTTCCATGTCAATTCAAGTAAAGACCTCATTAATGAAATTGTTGAATTAATTGAAGATGCCGATGAATATAGATGGATTTACAATCGACAATATAAAAGTAAAGAGTCAATCACTTACTGGTATTCACAACGAGATACTTTATCCAAAAAACCACGCAAAAATGCAGATATATCAAAGCAAAAAGACATTCCGTCAATGGAAAGATTTGAATGTGGTGGGGTTCTAAAAATTTCAGTTAATGAAGTTACACGCATAGCTGAAATTAACTGATGATACATATTTTAGTTTTTCTTTAAGTTTAGGATATTGAGCTAATATTCCAAGGTATTGTATAACTAATACTGAATAATTTGATTTTCACTGATGCAAATAATTCTGCAAAATAAGCCAAAACATTTTTTTTGTAATTTATAATTACTAACATGAATTCTAACACAATAAACAATAGATACTGCACATAATATTAATTCTAAGGTACGAACTGTAGAACAGTAATTTACAATTTTATCAAATTTATCCAGAATTTGACTTCTAATGGTTTTGCAATATCAAAAATTCTATAGCTTGAAAATAACACAATTAGAACTCCATATGTGTCCTTTAATATTTGCTATTGGCCAAGAATAGAACACAGATTTGACTATTGTTCTCATTATTTGATTAACTTTCTAAAGATTGCTTCATCAGCTACTATATTTAAGTAATCATGCGACTCTAATTTGAAATCTTATTTATATTTCTGTAGATAGAAATATTCCTTCATTCGTTTTTAGAATTCTATCAGATTCTAAAATAACTATATTAGACATAACTATGATCAGCATTTTTAAGAATTTTTTGTTAAATCATTAAAGATAATAATATAAAGGCTGTTCTGTGCTACCATGAAAATCTATATTGTACTTTTTTTTTTGTTTAATAAACAATTTCCTTTTACAAAAAAAAATCTCCTATTTTGGCTACTTGTGCTGCCTTATCGTCCAGCCATTTCCTTACCTCTTATCTCTTACCTCATACTCATTATTATTATAATTGTTAAATAACATTAACTGTATCATGAGTATTTTTATTGATGTGATTCTATATAGGTAAGAGGTAGAAGGAAAAGGCTTTTACCTCAATGGATTGAAGTTGATTAAATAATTTTTTTCTCAAAATAAAAAAAAAACTTTTTTTATAGTAATGTGATTGTAATGTGATAAAGAGGTCTAAATTTTATATAGTTAATTAAAATAAATATTCAGATGATTTCAAACAAAATATAGTAATATACATGAGAAAATTTTTTATATTAAAATTCTTAGAAAAATATTCAGATCAAAATACTCTAAATTCGGGTTGTTTTATTTCAATTGACAAAAATAATATTCAAAAATAAACTTTAATTTTTCACATGAAAAATTTTTCATTATCGAAAAATATTTCTCATAAAAAAAAATTTAAGATAAATATACCTTTTTGTCATTTTTTTAATAAAAAAAAAATTCAACAAAAATGCCTTGTAATCTTAATACTATTTGTTATATAGACCAACATAACGAAATGGCTGAAAAATCAAAGTTTATAGCTAATGTTATAGGAATAATTAGTTTTCGACATCAAAATATCAATATTTTCATCCATATCACAGCTTTTTATCCAAAAGATACAATTTAAGATACTGACTTAGAAAGGTTTAAGAAAGGAGATATTATTCAAATTCAAGGTAGATTTTTGGTAACTCCATATAAATAATTAGTATAAGGAAAGTATACGGAAATAATACGTTTAATAAACATATAAAAAACGTAGACAAACAGTATAATAAATTCGTAAATATTTCCATATACAAGATACTGAAAATCGACTTTTTCCGTATGCAAAAAAATACGGAATTTATACGTCTAATCAGTATATTGTATACGTAATTTTACATAGATTTTATACGTCTAATCAGTATATTGTATACGTTATTTTTGATAGATTTTATATGACTAATCAGTATATTGTATACGTTATTTTTGATTAGTATTTCCATATATTAGATACTGAAAATTGATTTTTTTCGTATGCAAAAAAACACGGAATTTATGTTTAATCAGTATATTGTATACAGAATTTTGCATATATTTTTTACATCTAATCAGTATATTATATACGTTATTTTTGGTTGGATTGTTTACGTCTAATCAGTATATTATATACATTATGATTGTTTACGTCTAATCAATATATTGTATACGTTATTTTGGTTAGATTTTTTACGCCTAATCAGTATATTGTATACGTTATTTTTGGTTGCATTTTAACATATAAACATATAATTATATACACATTTAATCATTAATTAAATATAACTTTAAAAATTAATTATGAAATTTTTATTAAAATAAAAAAATAAAAAAATAAAAAATAAAATAAAAAATAATTATTCTATATAAATTAATAAATTAATAAATTATAATATTAAATAAGA